>CM076579.1:704630722-704907216 GCA_034641835.2 Pinus albicaulis
TAAAAATCTGTTAGACAGTCTAATCCTAACATATAGTAGTTAGGTAGAGAAGCTTATGAACTCAACTGTTTAATCTGAGTTCATGGAGAAATAAGAAATAGACTTAGACTAGTTTTATGTTTTCAGAAAGAATAAAATATTTGTAAAAGAGTTTTCCAATCCAAATGCACTCTCAAAGAAGAAAAAATGTTAGATCAGTAGGATTGGGTAGGTAGAAAGCTTGTTTGATAGATTTCCATTGTTTTTCATGGCTGCTAACATTATCAGAATAGAAGAAGATCATCCAAGTGAAGAAAGTTGCAGCCCAATGGATGAGGCATTGATCATCCCCCTAGAGAATAAAAGTCTTAAGTTCTTGACACCTTCAAGAAGGTTGTCATCCCCATGTGGAGCCACTGTTAGACACCTATAAAATTTTTCATATCAAATGGTGGCTAAATCATTTTTTGAAGCCTTCAAGAAACAATTTTAATGCCAAATTGTTAGTTCTTGAAGTCTTGTGAAGATATCTTATCCTTTGACTAATCTTCACTGTTGTTTCCCTCTTAAATTCTGAAAAATCCGTTGTTTTCCTGAAGAAAAGGACTGCTAAAAACCACATTTTTCCCTTCACTTTACCCCTCTTTTTCACTCATACTTAACCTCCATTTCATCCCCTTTTCCTCATAAAAATTCCTCCATTTTTATCATTTTAACCTTCGAAATCACTTCAATACCCTTTTAAAATCATTTGGTCTCCTACCATTGGTCTTAAAAAGCCTTCTTTCCTCTACCAAAACCCTCATTTTCCCTTAAAAACTCTGTTTTAAAAGCCAAAAGACAGTCTTTTTATTATATAAAGTTTTAGCCCCCGAGGGCTTAACTTTCATAAACCTCCGCTTCATAGGACCTTAAGCCCCGCAACCAGGCGCTTAAAAGATCATAAACCCTTCTTCTAAACCCTCAAAAACCTTTGATTTCCTTTTTATTTTGTAAAAACCTGACTTTTTCATTAAGTCCGGCGGTTTGTTGTTTTAATGAAAACCAACCATTGATCTAAAACCGATCAACGATCGATAAAATCTCACATCGCGCATATTCATTGGGCGCATTTGAAAAGCCCCTTCGTTTTTCCGATTCTGATGAGCCCCTTTTGGTTAAAACCCCCAAACCACTTCCCCACCATATAACCCATGCCCAGGACCAAGCGTTAAGTCCCGAGCGCTAATCGCAATCGGAGGTTTGCAATGGGCTCATTTCTTTTGTTTGAAGAAAAGCCTCAATGCGATTGAGTTTTTATTCTATGGACCCCCGCTGCATTCTCCACCATTGATCCCTTAAACAAATCAACGACCCAATGCCAATCGCATCGCGAAAAACATTCATGCCATTCCTCTCCCCCTCCTATTGCGATCCTCCGATTCAATCTGGACCGTCGAAAACCAGAAGAACCGACAGCCCAGATTGATCACCCTCCGCCACAACCCTCTGACATTTGAACCCACAGACTCATTCTCAACCGTTGATCTCTCTAAGATCGACGGCTCCAATCTCATTGCATCACAACTTTTATTTGCACCCTTTCTCTCTTCCCCACCGATCGCGATCTTCCGATTGCATTTGGGCCGTCCATACACTAAGATCTGACGGTCCAGATCAATCCTCACTTCCCTTTGTTATTTCTCAAATCTCGACAGTGTAACCTCTTCGGTGAATCTCTAACGTTGATCTCTGCAGATCAACAGCCCGCATTAACCCAAACTCCGCCCAACCCCTCGCCTCATATTTTATTTCACTAACCCTAAGATTAATTCTAGGCCGTTGATATAATTCATCTGACGGTCCATTTTTAACCCAGTAGGCCCAACTCATTTGGGACCTACCACCCCCATTGATCAATCCTAGCCGTTCATTCCCTGATCCAATGGTCAAGACTAAAACCGCCTTGACCCCACCCCACCTTTTATCGCCTGTGCATCTATTCTTCATCGCACTCTCCTCACGACCGTCCAATCTAAGACCCCAGATCTAACGGCCAGCGCGCGGTTTCGCGTGATTTTTAAGCTCGAAGGCTAATTTTTCAAAGTTACGTGATATGGGTAGTTTTAAAAAGCCACGTGTCGGCTAGAAACACATATCGCGTTCAAAAATGCAATACCGCCTTTCCCCCCTTGCGTCGCGCGAAACCGATGGTTTCTTCAGCCGAAACCACCATTCCCATTCCCATTGCATTTTCTCGTAATAGATCTTCGCAGTTGATCTCTGAGATCTAACGGCTCATGTTTAATCTCACCCTCAGTTCATTACCCTCCACCCATCCTCTAAAGGACTTCATCGATCAACCTCTGTCGTTGATCTCTGTGGACTAATCCAATCCAATGGCCCAAAATCTTTCAGAAACCATGAATTTCATTTTTACCCTTTTTTAACTCCGCCAAAGGTTTTCACCCTTTTCCTTTGTATTTTCTCCCTTTTCGCTATAATGTGGCCTCCTCTACATTATATTTTCCCAATCAATCTCGACCATTGATCTCTGCAGATCAATGGCTCGGACTTAATTTCCCCACCATTTTTCCAACCACCTCTCCTTTTAACCTCAGCAAAGTAATCCTCCACGATCTAACCAAAACTTCTGAAGCAGTCTGAACCCTTCCCCGCAGGATTTTTTCTAATTTTTATTTGTTGTGCAGTTTTTAATGGTTTTATCAAATGTTTTAAAATAAAATTGAAGGTCGGGGATGACGATCCCCACGCCTTTATTCATGAAAGAGATCATTCTGTAGGGTTCCAAATTATCTTTTATCAGTGCCTTATGAGCACTGACGCCATTATAAAACCTCTGTAATGCCTGCACATCAACAAGACACAACAAAACTTAATCAAGCAAAGAGTATCAGTGTTAAAGGATCTAGTCACAACAGAGATGAAGAATTGAAGATTGTTTACGTAGTTTCGAGGGATTACGGCCTAAATCGACTGTCTAAAAGCCTAATCCACTCAATTAAACACAGTTTGAAGAACAAAATATAGAACATTAGGCCTGATTAACCCTAACACATGGAATTAAATCAAATTAACAGTGTTTAAAGAAAAACAATAATATCTATTAGTCCGAGAAGCCTCCACTGGCACATTAGAGGCTAATTGAATCCTCTCAGCTACCAAGAGCCACCTACAGCCTCAAAGCATTCAAAAGAGGCATAGTTATTCCCACAACAGAAGATATTCGCCTAAAGACATCTGAATAGTTAATTCAACCGAAAGAACTTATTATAAACTGTTAGGAGAGTTATTACAAGGATAAAAAAGAGCCTTAAAGTAAAAAAAATCTTCCCAGCAAGCTTATTACTTAACGTAAACCAATTAATACAGAGGAAATGTCAAAAAATTTCTCCATTAAGCCCCTCAAAGGCCGAGAAGCATTAAACTATATTAATTGAACCTAGAAGATATTTTATCCCATCCAACCTCCTCGTTTCTTCCATACATACTTTTGTAGAAGATGAGATAATGTTGGTCACTACATATCTATTGCCTGTAAATAGTTTACTGAAGCTTTTGTAAGCTCTGTTTGTAATTGAAGATACCTAAGTTGAGATGAGAAGTTTGAAGCTGTAAAGAACCACTGGACTTGAAGATTGTAACTGGTTTGAAGTATCAAATACAAGCTGATTTATGGATCCTAGTCTATGTCAATGGTGATGTTTTTCTTATTGTAACTTGTCATTTTATTTCTATTTCCATTCTGTCCATATTCTATGATAAAGAACATCAATTATAGAGTTAGGATTTACTGTCAAAGGTACCCTACTCTTACTGATAAGCTTTATCTACATGTTTTCTTCCAAATTGTGTTGTTTAAGAATGATTTAATACAGTCCAAGTAGTTAAGGAATGATGGAATTCCCTCGTCCTACTGTCTAAACTTTAAACATTGTTCTTGAATGTTATTTTCAGTTTCTACCAAGTAAAGTTGAACTAGGGAAGTCTATGGTGAGCCCTGTCCTCTAGTTTTATCTCCAAAGGTTGTCTAAAAGTTTCCCTAAGAGTATGTTGAAAGCAGGCTAGGTTCGAAGTCATTACCTGATCTTAGACTATTCTTTGTTATCTTAATTGTTTGTCTTGAAGGTTTGCTAAGTAAAGAAGAGCTAGGGAAGTCTATGGTGAGCCATGTCCTCTAATTTCTTCTCCAACAGTTGCTTTGAAAAGTTTCCCTTAGAATATGTTGAATGCAGGATAGGTTCAAAGTCCTTACTTGATCTTAAGCTATTCTTTTTGTGTTTTAATTGTTTTCTATTGAAAGTGCATCGAAAGCAGGCTAGTTTCAAAGTACTTACCTGATCTTAGATAACTTTTATGTCTTTCTTAAGTGTATGCCGAAAGCAGGATAGTTTCAAAGTACTTACTTGATCTTAGGATTCTCTTTGTTCTTCATTTGTTTGTTTCCCCTTCATATTGTTTCATTCCATTCCATAAAATCAACTTTAAAGGGATCCTTAGACATAGATGACTTGCCCCATGGACCACTCTTGAACCTTGTTGTTTCAATTAAATCCTACTATGACTCCATAGCCCAATGGATTGAAGCTGGTTCTTGCCTATCTTCTTAGCTGAATCAATTTTTCACTTTCATTCACCTTCACCCTTCATTTAGACTTCCTTCACCTTCACATATCTTTTCCCAACCAAAACAAAAAAAAACCTTTTTCATCCTTCACTCTTCTATGTTTTCTTCTGCTGAGGTATTTTAGAGTCTTCAATATTTCTCTTTAGTCCTCATGCTTGTTCATTTCTCTAATAGTTCAAATAGTTGGTTTCAACATGATTTATGGTTTTCCCTCTTGTCTGCTGCCACTTGAAAACTGTTTTTGAAGTCTCCCTTTGAAGTACCATTGTTTGTAGTTTGCCAAAGAGGTCTGTTTTGATCATACCCTTTGTTCCTGCTAGAATAGTTGTTTCAAAGGTATTTATAGTTGTAATCGTGGATGTTTAGGAGTTCCCTCTTCTGCGACTGCAACTATCAGTAAATCTTTCATTTTTTCTAATTCCTTTGAAATAAAATATTTGAGGAAATAGGGAGTTCCCCGAATCTTAGATTTCATTTTTAAAGTTGTCTTGAAGTCATTATTTTCTTAAAGTGTGGTTTGTAGAATTCATGGTTAGCCCTATCTATCAAATGCCTCCTCATGTTCAAGTTATGTTTTCAAGTTCCCTTTGTTGAGAATTAAACCTCTCTTTTCAAAATCATTAATGTTCACCTCATTCAAAAAACTAAAGGATCCTGTGGCCAAGTTAGATTTGCCCTTTGATATCCCATATCCATTTGTGAGCCTGTTATCAACTTCATTTTGACTCCATTTCCCAATGAATCAGATATTTCCTCTTTCTACCTATCTTTCCTAGACTTTTCATATTCTACAGTATCAATTCAACCAAACAAACAAATCAAACAACACTTGTACTTCATAACTAGTCTAAAATAAATACTTAAAGAAAAAAATATATACCTTTGCAAAAAATTTGAGAGATCCCTCTCTGAGAATAGGAGGACTAGATCCTAGAACTCTAAAGATTGGTTCTGATGTTGCCTTGTCTTTTGGTTAGCCAATCTATCAAAACATGGGACTACAACATAATGGTGATCACGGTGGGACCATTGAGTTCGTAGTTGCCTAGCAAGCTCTTATAGACTCATTAGTCTTTAAAACAACCATAGAAACTCAAAAAAACCCAAAAATATTTCAGATTGGATTCCTAATAAACATGGTGGTGGAACTATCCAATATTTTACCTTCATAGAAGCTTAAAATTTTCCACCTGGAGACTCCACTAGCCCCAGTAGGCCTATTACTCATATAGGTCTCCAGATTCCCTTAATATTGTGTTAAACCAGCCTTAAGGAAGTTTAGAAGCCTAGTCCCATACTAGATAAGACATTGTGAGAGGAAAAATTTTCAAAAACAGTCCCTAAAAACTTCAGCCTTTCTTATTTTTTGAAAAATAAGTCTAGCTTCACATAGGATCAACACTAGATCCCATCTAGACCCTAATCCTCCTACAATAGTTGACAATCCAGAGAGAATTATGTGGCAGACTTCTAAATCTAGAAAATCAGCTCCTGATGGGAGCCTCTTAAGAACAAAATCTGTCCCTGAAAACCTTGTTGTCTTAGAGGACTTACATCACACAAAGAACATATTTGGAACTAGATCTCAAGGTGATTTAAACCAAACTGATCTTGACATTGCAGATTTGCAACAGAGCTTTATTAGAGAAGCCTCACCTTCCACTCCTCCTGATTCCCAGCTTCTTCACAACTTTAGCCTCTTTCATAATAAATCTGCTCAAAACCAGTTTGCTGGCCCAAGTGTTTCTTCCACTCTGATCCATACTACCATTGTTCAAAACACTCCATTTTAGCCTACTTTCCCTCTTGTAAATCCACTCCTTGTAGATCCGCCTTTCCTTCCAACCATGGAAACATGGTATGCCCCATTACTGTTACCACAACCTCTGTTTCCCTTACCAAATGACTATCAATCTAAAATTCCTCATTTCACTGCAAATTAACCTACTACTGCTCAACAACATGTGGACAAAATGAATGATGATTTTGATTACATGGAGATAGATGATGATACTATTAAAATGAGAATATTTTCCCAAAGTTTAGGAGGAGAAGTAAAAAAATGGTTTAAAAGCCTAACTCCTAATAGCATCAATGATCTCCCTGCTTTGCATCAAACATTCATAAACAAATAGGAAATCAAGAAGAATCCTCTCCAAATCTTATCAGAGTATAGCAGTCTTTAAAGAAATCAAGGGGAGAGTGTTCATGATTATTCCACCAGGTTTAATAGTTTCTACAATGCTCTTCCACCTCACATGAAACCTCCCCAAGGCATGGCCTTAGTAAGATATCCTGAAGGTTTTGATGTTGAAATGGCCTATCAACTAAGAGAGATAGAGATTACTTAACTCTAGAAGACATGCAGAAAGGAGCTATGAGTGTAGAAGCAAACATAATTGGGAAAATAAATAGGTTGAGATCATAGAAGAGGGTAACTTATAAAGATGACATTTCACCCTCAACCTCATCTTCTGACACCAAAATTGACAACCTAGTGAAATTAATGGGGAAGATGCTTGAAAATATCAACTTGAATGATAGAGTGCCACCAAGAGAACCTCAAAAAAACCAAAATAGAAATAGAAATCAGAATTATAGAAGAGAAAACAATCAAGTTATGCAAAAGGAAAATGACCAACAGATTAGACCTCCCTTCCAACAAAACTATGTAGATCAATATGAGGAAGATAGAGAGATTGAAAGGTTGGGAGAAGGTCATGTAAACTTGATTGGATCAGACAGTGGGGATGATGTTTTCCTCACTAAAGAAGAACAAGGTTTCTTCTCCTCTGATCAAAATACAAACACCTATGAAGATTCTGATGATTATAGATTGGGGTTTGAAAATGCAATCATGGAGGTGCACAAACAATATGATCTTAGGAGCAAAGGGAACATAGACAATTCAAAAGACAAAAACACTAACACTGCTGTTAAGAAAAATGCAGAAAATCAGCCTAAGAAAACAATAGATAAACCCAACATTTTGGCTAAGAAACCAGACTTAAACAAAGAGAAAAGTAGCCAGCCAAATGTTGAGCAAAGTATCCCTATCACTTCAGCTAGTGGACTTAACAAAACTGTCCCAATTACCAGTCCAAACAAGGTTCAGCAAGTCAAAATTGCTGAAAGGAATTCAATTGAAAAAACATATGTAAATATGACCAAATCAATAGTTCCGTTTAGCCTTGAGGGAGAGATTGCAAAGATAAAAATTACCATCCCTCTAACTGAACTAGTAACCCAAGAAGTGTACAAAAACCAATTTTTGAAAGCTTTGAACTTAGGAAGTGATACTGACACCTTAAACTTGACATATGACAAGCCTGAGTTGTTGTTTGGTCCAGAAGTTGAAGGAAAATACCAAGAAGGGGTTGTCCCTCCCTTCTATGTTAGTTTGAATATACATGATAAAATCTTACACAATGCCATGTTAGACTTTGGAGCTTCACATAATCTTATGCCCAAAGTAGTAATGGAAAGCTTAGGCTTAGAAATTACTAAACCATACAAGGATTTGTATTCCTTTGATTCAAGCAGAGTCAAATGCTTGGGTTTAATCAAAGATTCATGTGTTAAATTATCTCAAATCCCTGCTAAGAGTTTAGTAATGGATATAGTTGTAGCTGACATTCCCCCAAAGTATGGCATGCTTTTATCGAGACAATGGGGAGCCAAACTTCAAGGGAGCCTTCAAATGGACATGTCTTATGCCACCATCCCTGTTTTTAACCAAAACAGAAGATTATACAGGGAATCCCACATGAAATACATGGTGAGAAATATAGATAAGCCAAGTAACTCTCCAATATATTCCATTCAATCGACTTTAGATTCCTTTATCTTGTATAATGAAGATGAAATCACTCAACAAGAAAAGGAAAACCAAGAGCAAATCAATTCACCAGAACAATCAAATATTCCCTCAAATCAAATTCAAAACATTTAAAATCAACAACAACAAGAGAATGAAAATGAGGCTGATATACTTTGGACAATAAACTTTAACGGATCTTGTAATAAAACAAGTGCAGGGGTAGGTGTATGGATTCAAAATACAAATCAGATTTTTTCATATAAACTAGATTTTCCATGCACAAACAATATTGCTGAATATGAAGCACTTCTCCTTGGCTTACAATTGCTTAAACAATTAGAAGCCCAAAAGATATCAATCTTAGGAGATTCTGAACTTATCATAAGACAAATCAAAGGAGAATACTCAGCTAGAAACCCAAGACTTAGAGAATATCGAAATGATGCCCTTGATTTATTGAAAACCTTTGAAAATTATGAACTCGTTTTCATTCCAAGAGCACAAAATCATCTAGCAAATGAACTTGCTTTCAATGCCAACAACTACCAAATACCTCAAATAAATGAACAGCTTAGTGTAAAGGTAAAACACAGGCCTACAATGCCTGATAATGAGGATCACTGGCAAGTGTTTGACTCTGCCAAACACATAGATGATTTCCTAAAATCAGAAAATTATTTTGACATACCAACATCAGAAGCCAGCTATGAAGAAGACTGTTTTAACAATGAACAAATCCCAGAGATAGAAATGACATATTCTGCCAATATAAATCAATGTGAGAATCCTTTTGAAGCAGAATTGATTGAAAACGCAGACCAGAAATACTTGGAAGTTTTACAATGCAAGAATGATACAATTCCAAGGGGTCTCACACCTTTAAAACACCTCTTTGATTTAAATGATGTAGCCAAAGAACCAGGAATCGAGCCCATGGAAACATATGTAGAAGAACATAACATAGGCAGCCTGGCAGAACCCAAGATGATTAAATTGTCCAAAACTCTCCCAGCTCACATAAAATTTCAATACATAGAGCTATTCAAAGAATATAAAGATGTGTTTGCTTGGGAATACAAGGATCTGAAATCTTATGACACCAGCATCATTCAACACAAAATTCCTCTTAAGGAAAATCATAAACCTTTCAAAAAAAAACTAAGGAGAATAAACCCCGTTTTATTGCCTTTAGTCAAGAAAGAAATTGAAAAGATGTATGAGGCAGGGATTATAGTACCCATTAGATATTCAGAATGGGTGTCAAACTTAGTTTCTGCTAGGAAGAAAAAAGGGGAAATCAAGCTCTGTATTGACTTCAGAAATCTAAATAGATCTTCCCTAAAGGAAAACTACCCCTTACCCAAGATGGACCATATACTTCAAAGGGTAGTTGGGTCAAAAAGAATATCACTGTTCGATGGGTTCTCAAGTTACAACCAGGTGTTAGTGCTCCCAAGTGATCAACACAAAACTGCTTTTACCACACCTTGGGGCACCTTTATGTCTGTCAAAATGCCATTTGGTTTGATGAATGCAGGGGACACCTTCCAAAGGGCCATGGACATAGCCTTCTCTGAAGATATTGGCTATTTTATAATTATTTACCTTGATGACATAACGGTTTTCTCAAAAACTGATGAAGAACACTTGATTCATTTGAGAAAAGTTTTTGAGAAATGTAGCAAATTTGACTTATCTTTGAACCCGAAGAAGACACTCTTTGGTCTCCAAGAAGGCAAGCTTCTTGGCCACATAATTTCAGAAGACGGAATCAAAATAGACCCTAAAAGGATTGATGGCATATTGCAAATCAGCCATCCAAGAAGCCTCAAAGAATTACAATCTTTCATTGGAAAGATTAATTTTTTGAGGAGGTTTATCCTCAACCTTGCTGAGCTATTAAAAAACATTACAAACATGCTTAAGAAAGAGGTAGGTGTGAAATGGACTTTACAAGCTAAACAATCATTTGAACAGGTTAAACAAGCTCTTACTCAAACACCAGTCTTGATTAGTCCAGATTTCATCAGAACATACAAAAGCTGCAGTATTACTTCAAAAGAATGACTTGGGGCAAGAACAACCCATATCCTTTTTTAGTAGGGCCTTAAGAGATGCTCCCCTCAAATATAACATCATGGAGAAGCAAGCCTTAGCATTAGTGAAAGCATTAAAAGACTTTAGGGTCTAAATTTTACACTCTCACATAATTTCTTTTGTTCCACATACTGTTGTCAAGGATATTCTAAGTCAAGACCCTGATGGTAAAATGGGAAAATGGATTGCAACTATTCTTGAATATGACTTAGAAATCTGGCCCACCAAACTAGTTAAAGGGAAAGGATTAGCAAAACTCATGGCTGAGTCAAACTTCCAAGCACTAGATATGAATATGATAGATGTGTTGAGATTGCAACAAGATGATGAGCTTAGTGGAAAGAAGTCACCTTCACTAAGTGGGCCCGCAGGCTATTTTTGGCGCAAAGTCTATTTTTAGACATATGGATCATGTTCTATGAGTTGCAAGATGCTATTTGTGGATGGTTGGTCAAGTCGGGAAAAATATATGGAATTCTATTTTTAGACATATTGGGCGGAATCTATTTTTAGATTGCCAGTCTAAAAATAGATATGTCGAATATTATTAGCTCTTAATAATATTTGGACTATAAACATTATCTTATTCTCTTGGAGCACTTCAGTTAAATGCACAGATGTGGCACAGGAGCTGACAGAAGGAATTACGCTATTCCTAGGGGTTATGTGGAGCTATTGCATGGATAC
This sequence comes from Pinus albicaulis, assembly GCA_034641835.2. NCBI lineage: Eukaryota > Viridiplantae > Streptophyta > Pinopsida > Pinales > Pinaceae > Pinus > Pinus albicaulis. Next base: position 704,641,933 of record CM076579.1, read on the forward strand.
TTCAGTTAGAACTCATGTGAGAGAGTTTGGTGGAGTTTATTGAGGATTTAATGGAGTTGTGTTCAGTTTAAATAATCTAAACATAGTTGAACTAGTTATATTTAGTCTAACTGATTAATACACTAGTGAAGAGTGGTGTGAATTAATTATTAATTAATTATATAATTATAAAATCATTAATCAACTAAAGAATACATCATTTAACTTCAGTGCATGGACAGTTTCAATGGAGACCAGTGCAAACATAGGTGAAAGAGCAAGTTAACTATCAATTGTGACTATACTGTTGCATGTTTGCAACTACTAATGATTGGGGAAGCCCATGAGGATTGCGCAGTACAAGCCGGGTGGTTTATGTTATTTAATGAGCCATCCTACAACATTGATTACGCAATAGAGGCTGGCTATCAGGTGGCAGAGATTGGAGCATGTGTTTTGCTAGATCTAGCTTGATTAGTGTGTAGCAATTTGAGGTTGTGCTGAGAGCTTGTGAGGAGCTTTGTACAATGATTGTTACATGATCTCTATGACATATAATATACAGATAGTTGGGGGTTTTCAGCTTTAAGCTTTCCCATGAAATACTATGTTCATATGTGTGAATGTTTATGGTTTTAATGTGCGCATGCGATTGTTTTTATTTCCGCAATTAATGATCAATGGTAGAAGAGATTTTGTATTGTGCATGAAGATAAAATACTGTGTGATCAGGAGAATCTCGGTGAATAACATATCAGTTATTCAAATTTATACATGGTATCAGAGCGATCTTGATCATTGGAGCAATTGCAAAGCATTGAAGCAGTTGAGTTTTGTACTGGTGGAATTCGAATTTGCAGTAGTGTTTTCTTGGTGTTGAAGTTGAGATGTCTTTCAACGGATTGCGATTGGAGTATGCCCTTGAGGGAAGCTCGAATTATATTGCATGGAAGGACAGGATGGAGGTGTTTCTGGATGACAATGGGTTGAAGGAGTTCATAGATGCAGAAATTCCGAAAACCTACTTCTAGTGATGTTGCCGTACTTGACGCATGGCAAAAGAAGACAGCAAAGTGTCGAAGGATTTTGTTGGAAGGTGTGAAGGATCACATAGTGTCTAGCCTTCATGGTAAGGTTTCTCCATTCTTGATGTGGAAAGCCTTGATAAATTTATTCCAAAGCAAGAGCGATCAGAGGAAGTTGGCGCTCAAGGATAAACTCAGAAACATAAAAATGGAGAAAAGCGACAGTATGCCCAAGTACCTCACGAAGTTCATCCAATGGAGGGATGAGCTGGGAAGTGTGGGGGTTACTGTTGATGACGAGGAATTGGTGAGCTTGGCTCTCCCTGGGCTTCTGAAGATTTGGCATTCCTATCAGGACTCTGTCAATGGTCGGGAGAAATTGCTAGGATGGGAGCGACTTTGGTCGGATCTTGTGCAAGAGGAGATAAGGCAAAGTACCAAGGACGGATCTTCATCAAATAACTCTAATGAAGAAAATTGTGCTTTGGATGCCAAAGAAAAGAAGGGGAAGAGCAAGAAAGCTTCTCAATCCGGTGTGAAAGGTAATAAGCAGGACATGTCCAAGGTGAAGTGCTTTCACTGTCACCAACATGGATATTACGCCACTAGTTGTCCACAGAAGAAGAAAAATAAGCAGGCTGTTGGATCTACAGCTGGAGAGGCCTTAGCCTCGCAGTTTGAGCTGGATTTTTCACTGATAGCATGCTTGGTCTCAAGTGTGATGGGTTCAGTGTGGTTTCTTGACAGTGGTGCGTATTTTCACATGACAAGAGATCGAGATTTGTTTTCAGATCTAGATGAGAAAGATCTTGGAGTGCACATCGAGATGGGCGATGATGGTAGATACAGTGCGATCGGTATCGGTACCATTTCCTTTGAGAGGGATTCTGGTAAACCCTTCAGATTGAAGGAAGTGATGCATGTTCCAGGATTGAAGAAGAATCTTATCTCTGTGGCGATGTTAGAAGATAAGGGATGTGATGTTGTCTTTAGTGAGGGAAAGGCTTTCCTGCGCAGTAAGGCAACTGGTGAGACCCGAAGGATAGGGGTTTGAGTTAAGAACCTTTATCAATTGTAGGTAGATGGTTGCGTAACAATGGCAGGCAAGGCAGAAGGAGTGGTGAGTCGGGATGATGGCGAGTTGTGGCACCGGAGATTGGGCCACCTTCACCATGGAGCTTTGAAGATACTGCAGCAGATTTATACTGGGCTTCCTAAGGGTACTCTTGCACAGTCAGATCAGTGCAAGGGGTGTACCTTAGGAAAATTTATGAAAGCCACCTTTCATGAGAAGGATAGTTGCGCCACGACGATCCTTAAGAGAATTCACACAGACGTGTGTGGACCTTTCTCAGTAGCTTCGATAGCAAAGCAAAGGTACTATGTGATATTTGTTGATGATTTTTCTCGGAAGTGCTGGATCTTCTTCATGCATAAGAAGAGCGAGACATACTCAATGTTCTGTGAGTTCAAGGCACTGGTTGAGAAAGAATCAGGAAGTTGTGGAAGGCTTCCGAGAGCGGCCACAATGGTGGTGAATTCATCTCTGGCGAATTCAAGGACTTTTGCAGCGCAGAAGGAATTCGAAGAGAGCTCATAGCACCTCATAACCCATAGCAGAATGGGGTCGTTGAGCGAAAGAACAGAACAATCGTGGGTGTTGCACGGGCGATGTTGCATGATTAGGGCCTTCCCATACACTTGTGGGCCGAGGCATGCAATACTGCGGTTTATGTGCAAAACCGTTGTCCTCATAGAGTACTTGGCATGAGTACACCCGAGGAGGCATTTTTTGGTAAGAAGCTTGATATTTCTCATTTGAATATTTTTGGCTCACCTGTTTACATTCATGTGACAAAGGATGCCAGGAAGAAGCTGGAGCCGACCACAGAGGTTGGGATATTTGTGGGGTACACTGATACACCCCACAACTATCGTGTGTATTTTTCCGTACGCCGCAAGACCTGTGCGACGGATATCAAATTTCATGAGGAGAAAGCCATGAAGTAAGTTCACTTGAGAGGGAGCCACACTTGCATGCAAATGAGGAGCTATTAGTTCCTAAGGATGAGCTTCAGGATGTGGATCAGCCACAAGAGGAAGTTCATGGAGTGGAAGAGACCACTCATGCAGCGCCAACCATCAGAGGGCGGAAGCGCAGTACAGAAGCTGAGCGACTGGCTCAAGATGCAGAGAGGATTGTAGGAGCACCTACATCACAGTGCAGACAGAGATAGTCACCTGATCGGTACACTAGATACATGGCTCTCATGAGTCAATGTATCATGACAGAGCCATACTCTTTCGAGGAAGTTGTGGAGGATCCCACATGGGTAGATGCCATGGTGGAAGAGTATGATTCGATTGTTAGAAACAGTGCATGGGAGATTGTCCCAAGGCCAAAAGGGAAATCAGTGGTGGGTTTGAGATGGATCTACAAAGTGAAGCAGGCAGCTGACGGGAGTGTGGAGAAGTACAAGGCAAGATTTTTTGCTCGAGGCTTCTCACAGATTGAGGGGATCGACTATGAGGAAACCTTTGCACCTGTCGCAAGGTATTCTTCCATACGGAGCATCCTAGCTCTATCAGCGCAGATGGGGTGGCACATTCATTAGATGGATGTGAAGATTGAATTCCTCAACAGAGTTATTGAGGAGGAGGTGTACATAGAGCAGCCCGAAGGTTTCGAGATCTTCAGCAGCGAGTCGCATGTGTGCAGGCTCAAAAGAGCATTGTATGGGTTGAAACAAGCACCTCGTGCTTGGTACACATGGATTGACAGTTATTTTACTGGACTTGGATTCTCCAAGAGTGAGGCGGATCCGAACCTATACCAGATAGTGGTGGAGGGTAAGTTTCTGATCATTGTACTTTATGTAGATGATTTGATACTGACCGGTTATGAACAGTTGATACTCTCATGCAAGGCTGAGCTTGCAAAAGAGTTTGAGATGAAGGACTTGGGCCTCCTTCATTATTTCCTGGGATTGGAAATTTGGCAGCGCAGTGGTGGACTGTTTGTTTCTCAAGGTAAGTATTCCCACGAGATACTGGAGAAGTTCAACATGCATGGCTGCAAAATTGTTGATACTCCTCTTACTGGTGGTTGGAGGAAGGAGGATGCTACTTTGGCGGAGGTAGTGGATGCCACTGTTCATCGACAGTTGGTGGGGTCACTTATGTATCTATCCAATACACGACCCGACATATGCTATGTAGTTAACCAGCTTTCACAAGCTATGGTTAAGCCTACCAAGCTCTTTTGGAAGGCGGGGAAGCATGTATTGAGATATCTCAGAGGCACATCGGGATATGGATCATGGTACAGACAGGAGGATGAGTTGAGGTGGCATGGCTTCACGGATCGGTATCATCATATCAGAGATTGTGTGCAGCGGAAGATCATGTTACTTTCATATATTCCCACGGAGGATCAGGATGCTGATATCTTGACGAAGGCGCTCACCAGGAGCAAATTCAAATACCACAGAGGCAGGATAGGGGTGGCAGATAATCCTTATCTTGTTGAGAGGGAGTGTTGATATTGCAACAAGATGATGAGCTTAGTGGAAAGAAGTCGCCTTCACTAAGTGGGCCCGCAGGCTATTTTTGGCGCAAAGCCTATTTTTAGACTATGTCTATTTTTAGACATATGGATCATGTTCTATGAGTTGCAGGATGCTATTTGTGGATGGTTGGTCAAGTCGGGAAAAATAGATGGACTTCTATTTTTAGACATATTGGGCGGAATCTTTTTTTAGATTGCCAGTCTAAAAATAGATATGTCGAATATTATTAGCTCTTAATAATATTTGGACTATAAACATTATCTTATTCTCTTGGAGCACTTCAGTTAAGTGCACAGATGTGGCACAGGAGCTGACAGAAGGAATTACGCTATTACTAGGGGTTATGTGGAGCTATTGCATGGATACTTCAGTTAGACCTAATGTGAGAGAGTTTGGTGGAGTTGATTGAGGATTTAATGGAGTTGTGTTCAATTTAACTAATCTAAACATAGTTGAACTAGTTGTATTTAGTCTAACTGATTAATACACTAGTGAAGAGTGGTGTGACCTAATTATTAATTAATTCACTAATTATAAACTCATTAATCAACTAAATAATACATCAGTTAACTTCAATGCATGGACAGTTTCAGTGGAGACTAGTGCAGAGATAGGTGAAAGAGCAGGTTAACTATCAGTGGTGACTATACTGTTGCATATTTGCAACTACCAGTGATTGGATAAGCCCATGAGGATTGCGCAGTACAAGCCAGGTGGTTTATGTTATTTAATGAGCCATCCTACAGCATTGATTACGCAATAGAGCCTGGCTATCAGGTGGCAGAGATTGGAGCATGTGTTTTGCTAGATCTAGCTTGATTAGTGTGTAGCAATTTGAGGTTGTGCTGAGAGATTGTGAGGAGCTTTGTAAAATGATTGTTACATGATCTCTATGACATATAATATACATATAGCTGGGGGTTTTCAGCTTTAAGCTTTCCCATGAAATACTATGTTCATATGTGTGAATGTTTATGGTTTTAATGTGCGCATGCGATTGTTTTTATTTCCACAATTAATGATTAATGGTAGAAGAGATTCTGTATTGTGCATGAAGATAAAATAGTGTGTGATCAGGAGAATCTCGGTGAATAATATATCAGTTATTCAAATTTCTACAAGATGTGTTGGAAGAAGTAGAAGAATTCACTGCCACTTTCATTGAAGAAACATTTTCCAATTCTCCTTGGTATGCTGACATCATTTATGTGCTTTTATATTTGAATTCCCCTCCTTCTTTGTCTAAAACTAGAGCTATATTTTTGAAACAGAAAGCTTTGAGTTATTGCATCTTAGATGGGGTATTGTATTGGAAAAATTTTGTTGGAATTTTTCTTAAATGTTTACTTGAAGATGATGCAGGAAAAATAATGCATGAGCTGCATGAAGGAGAATGTGGAGGACACCTCTACTGGAAGACCACAACAAACAAAATCCTTAGATCTGATCACTATTGGCCCACCCTTTTCCCAGATACTCGGAAGTTAGTCATGTATTTCCATAAGTGTTAAATTTTTGATGGCAAAAGAAAACTCCTTCCCTTACCTTTACATCCTATCAGTGTTGAGACACCCTTTCAACAATGGGGCTTGGAATTCATTGGGGAAATTCACCCATCTTCATCAGCCCAACATAAGTGGATCCTCACGGCTACTAACTACTTTAACAAATGGATAGAAGCTATACCCTCTAGGAAGGCTATTGACTCCGTCATTATCAAGTTCCTTGAAACAAATATCCTATCCATATTTGGCTGTCCTAGAAAAATCATAACAGATAATGATGTTGCCTTTAAATCTAAAAGAATGGTTGATTTTTTGTCACAAATACCACATTACCTTGGGCCATTCCACTACCTACTATCCCCAAGGAAACGGATTAGCTAAATCCTCCAACAAAAGCCTCATCAATATCATTAAAAAGTTGTTGGAGCAGAATCAGAAATCATGGCACAGTAAGCTAGTTCATGCCTTATGGGCTGATAGATTAACTACGAAGAAGTCAATAAATATGTCCCCCTATCTGCTGGTTTATGGCATGGATGTAGTCTTTCCAAACTCATTAGGAGTTCCAGTCATGAAACTCCTTCAAGAAGTGAAAATTGAAGAGAATGATATGCAGAGAAGAATCAACCAAACAATTCATTTACAGTAGACTAGAGAAGAAGTCTATGAAAGAACACAGTTAGTCCAAGAAAATATCAAGAAACTCTTTGATTAAAGGACTAAGGAAAACAATTTCCAAGTTGGAAATTTTGTCCTTAAGTGGGATTCAAGAAGGGAAGAGAAGGGAAAACATGGCAAGTTGGAGAACTTGTGGAAAGGACCCTATATTATTCATGCTGAGAGGGGTCACAATGCATTTTTCCTGAAAGAATTGAATGGAGAAGATCTATACGGAGGTCTTGTCAATGGCAGGATGCTCAAAAATTACTTCTGTCAAGAGTCATGAGTTTCAAAGCTTTTTAATTTTCATTGTAAATATCATAGTCTGAACATTGCATTCAAAGTTAGAAAAATAGAAATACAAAAACAATAGAAAAGAGAAAAGAGGGCAGATTGTAAAACAAGAAAGGTACAGCTCCATACCAAAAAAGAGAAACAAAATCTGAAAGTGTGCAAGCTCAAATGCCACTCCTAAAAACACACTTCTAGTTAGTCATACAGCCTAATCATGACTAATTAGCTTTTCAATTTACTGCTGATAGGTTAGAAAATTAGATTTTCCAAACAGCTCAATCTTGGCTTATCAGTAAGATAGATTAGGTTAGAAGAAAGAAGGTTCGGACATGCTCAAAACTTGAACCTATGAGATTAATGAGAAACTAGTTCTAATAGGCTTAAAACTTGAACCTAAAAGAGAGAAAAGACAGCTCAAATAAATTCAAACTCAGAGTTGAAGAAGATAACGAAGGAAGTTTTAATTTTCAGATCTTAAGCCTTCACATTTTGTTTTAAATTTTCTGCCAATTTTAGTCTATGTGCAGCTTGTTTTTATGCCATAAATCAGAAAACAAGTTAGACTGTTCAATCCTGGCTTGTCTGCTTTTAAATTTCTGTTTTTGAATGTAGAGAATAAAAAGTTTGTCAGACAGTCTAATCTTGATAGACAGTAGTTAGGTAGAGAAGCTTATGAAATCAACTGTTTAAACTGAGTTCATGGAGAAATAAGATTAGACTTAGATTAGTTTCCTGTTTTCAAAAGAATAAAATGTTGTTGAAGAGAGTTTGCTAGTATAAATGCACTCTAAAAGAAGAAAAAATGTTAGGATCATTAGGAATGGGTAGGTAGACATGTTCTTTTTATAGAATTTCATTGTTTTAAATTGCTGCAGAGATTATCAAAAAGAAAGGTTGCTGCCCAATGGATTAAGGCATTGGTTTAATGAAAGCCAGAGATTTGCGGCTGAGGTTCTAGACACCTAAAGAACCAGTTGTCTTCCCCAAGTGGAGCCACCATTAGCCACTGATAAATTCCGTTATACCAAGAAGTGGCTAATTTTGTTCTTCAAAACTTTAAGAGATAATTTCCCTTTGAAAACTTATCATCTTTGAAGTTTTTATGAAGATAACTATCCTTGAGTTAATCTTCACCATTGTTTCCCTCATAATCCTAAAGTACCTGCTGTTTTACCAAGAGAAAATTGCTTAAAAGGCCTCATTTTCCCTCATTTTGACTTCTCCATTTTCCCTCTCCATTTCATTCATAAACCCTTTCATTTATCTCTCATTCCCTCGAAATACCCTTTTAAAGCATTATAAAATCCTTTTATAAGGTTTAAAACCCCTTTTTACTCTTATCGAAACCTTCAGAAACCTCTGAAAGACCCTCATTTTGGCCTAAAAACCTTAAATTTACATAAGGCCTTAAGCCCCTTTTGGCCTTAAACCCCAACCCCTTTTCCGCATATGACCCGCACCAAGACTAGGTGCTAAGTGCTTAATCGCATTGCAAATTTTCATCCCAAAACAAATTTTTACTTGTTTTTATGGTTTTTTGGCCTCCAGCCAATGCGACCACGTGATTGATTCTCCACCGTTGATCTTCTCTATTGCGCCCAGATCCAACGGTCCATATCGCTCCCTTCTCCGAACCCGTCATTCCACCTTTTCCTTTATGATTAAATCTCCACCGTCGATCTAGTTTTAGATCGACGGCTCTCGCTCCATCGCAAATTGGCAATTGCAGCATTCCTTTATCCTCTGCCGATGCGATCCTGCGATCAAATCTCCATCGTTGATTGTTCTTAAATCCAATGGCTCCCATTCATCTTCTCTTCCGCCCTTTATAAAAATTGGGTCCCTCTTCTCCTCATTCTTTGCCTAAATTACTTTGAAACTTTACCTTTTCTGTATATTTTTTTTCTCGACAAAAGGTTTTAAAATGAATCCTAACCGTCGATCTTTGAAGATCTAAGGTCATCGGCCCCATTTTTTTTCCCTTTCCATTTATTTTCATTTCCGCTCCTTTTTCAATTATAACCATTTATCAAAGAAATTTGACGATCGGATAGCCTATTTTACCCTCCACTGCGTGCCAAATTTTGCTGACGTCACCCTGGACCCCGCATACCTTTCACCCCGCAACTCTTCATCCATCGCGCTCAACCTGCACCGTTGGATCTTCTATCCATCATCCAAAGGCTCAAACTGCATATCGCGTATTTTTTTCTCTTGAACGTTAACACCAAAAAATTACGCGATATAAGCGGTTTTGAAAAGACACGTGTTGAACGCAGACCTAGATCGCGTTTTTTGGGGCCAAAATCTAAAACCAACTCAGAGCTGCACAAAAACTGCTGCCATTTTTCTGCTATACCACTCCTCCCTCTGCAATGTAACTCTAGATTAGATCCTAGCCGTCAATCTCTGAGATCGGACGGTCCCGATTTAACCTTACCACCAATTTGTTTTCCCTCCATCATTCCTCCAAACGACCTCATTGAATGATCTCAACCGTAGATCTTCGTTCTTTGATCTAATCCAACGGCCCTTATTCAATATCGTGCCCAAACTCCCATTTACACCTGGTTAGCTACTCTGCCGAGTTTTTTCTCCTTTACCGCTGCATCCACTTTCTTCCTCCGCATCGCTCCGAAACACTTCCACCAACCCTCCTAAGAAGTTTAAACCATGAATTCGCAGGATTTAAATAATGTTTATGTGTTTTTATGCAGGTTTAGATGAAGTTAAATTTAAATCCTCCCGCATATGTTTTCACTGTTATTGGCCAAGGATGACAATCCTTGCGGCCTTTGATACATATTAAAGGGTTTCAAAGGGATAATTAAATGTTTTTAGGGAATTGATAAGTCATGATTATCAGTTTTCTGAGCAAAAACTCCAGTAAAACCTCTGTGCACCTACAAACAGCAAAACATAGTCAGCATCAATTATGAAAGTGTATCAGTGTCAAAGACAAAGATTATGGTTTAATCAAGCCTAAACATCGATCCGAATATAAACCACTGTGTTTAGGAAACAGAGAATCAGATCCAGAACATGTCAGAGCCATATTAAAGGGGCTAATTGATTCCTAGCTACTATATTGCCACCTTGTAGCTCTCTGCCTCAAAGGAATACCTAGATCAAATCTCAGTCCGAAACATTAAGGCCAAAGATAGCTAAACAGTTATTACAAGCAAAACAAATATCCCAACTGTCAGTAGAAGTTATTGAAAAGATAAGAAAGTGCTTTAAAGTCAATCTTTTTACCCATTGAGCCTTAAAAAGCATAAACAGAGTAAATGAAATAGAGTTGTAATTCAATTCATTCCTGCCTTATGCCTTGCATGGCTTTCAAGGCTAGGAGTTGCATTTAGTGTGGAATTTATTACACTTCAATCCTAAAACTCTTTCACCTCCTCATTGCTTCTATAAATACTTCTGAAGAAGATGAGATACAGGTTGATTGTTCACTAGTTGTAATATTGAAACTCTCTGAAATAATACATAGTTTGTTCAAAGTTGAAGAAGAAATTGAAGTATTGGAAGCTTGATGGTGGTGTGACATGCTTGTTCTTGAGAAGGCTCTATCATTGGATTCATGAGCTTGGTTGTTGGTGATGTATTCTGAACTGTCTATTGTTTTTCCTGTTTTCATTATGTTTCATAGTTTCTTACTAGAGTAGGATAAAAATTTTAGGCTAAGAAATGACTCCTGGAAGCACCTTAGACCTGTTTATCCTTCACTGTTCTATGTTTTCTTTTGTTGAGGTATTTTAGAGTCTTCAATATTTCTCTTTAGTCCTCATGCTTGTTTATTTCTCTAATAGTTCAAATAATTGGTTTCAGCATGATTTATGGTTTTCCCTGCTTGTCTGTTGCCACTTGAAAATTTTTTTTGAAGTCTCCCTTTGAAGTACCATTGTTTGTAGTTTGCCAAAGAGGTCTGTTTTGATCATACCCTTTGTTCCTACTAGAATAGTTGTTTCAAAGGTCTTTATAGTTGTAATCGTGGATGTTTAGGAGTTCCCTCTTATATGACTGCAATTATCAGTAAATATTTCATGTTTTCTAATTCCTTTGCAATAAAATCTTTGAGGAAATATGGAGTTCCCCGAATCTTAGATTTCATTTTGAAAGTTTTCTTGAAGTCATTATTTGCTTAAAGTGTGGTTTGTAGAATTCATGGTTAGCCCTATCTATCAAATGCCTCCTCATGTTCAAGTTATGTTTTCAAGTTCCCTTTGTTGAGAATTAAACCTCTCTTTTCATAATCATTAATGTTCACCTCATTCAAAAAACTAAAGGATCCTGTGGCCAAGTTAGATTTTCCCTCTGATATCCCATACGCATTTGTGAGCCTGTTATCAACTTTGTTTTGACTCCATTGCCCAATCAATCAGATATTTCCTCTTTCTACCTATCTTTCCTAGACTTTTCATGTTCTGCAGTATCAATTCAACCAAACAAACAAATCAAACAACACTTGTACTTCATAACTAGTCTAAAATCAATACTTAAAGCAAACAAGATATACCTTTGCAAAAAATTTGAGAGATCCCTCTCTGAGAACAGGAGGACTAGATCCTGGAACTCTAAAGATTGGTTCTGATGTTGCCTTGTCTTTTGGTTAGCTAATCTATCAAAACACGGGACTACAACACCACCTAAGGAAGTTTCCCAAGCACTAGTTGGGTCTGTATATAGTAAAAGAGATTACATATGGTGGTGCAGTGTGCTTGGCCACGCTGTGCGAGGAATACCTTCCCGAGTACGTTAATGGAAGTCATCTGAAACCCTACAAGGACAACTCATTGCCTACCAAATGACTATATGGTCGGAGTATCAGCATTGAAGGAACTACATGTGCTATGAGGAGAAGGTGCAGGCAGTTGCGCTAGGAGCGTAGCAGTAGCAGAGGATTTTTTACCGTTTCCTCGATGGTAAGTCACATTTAAAGATAATCCGACCATTTTTACCCTTGTTGGCCTATAAAAGGAGGAACGCGGGTCATAACCAGTTCCTTTTATTTTTGAAGATCTTATTCCCTATGCCTTGCTGTGAATTCTGTAACCATGCAATCTGTACATCTAGACGAGCTACCCCTTTAGATAGAATCAATCCTGAGTTTATATTTTGGGCAAGGATGACTTCCACTAACCCCACCGAGTTGCCGCCCATTATAGCCTCCACTGAGCTAGAGTCTAAAGATGTTTTTGAAGTAACACTTGAAGTCAAAGACGTCGTGTCCACTCCAGCTAAAGGAAAAGGAAAGGGGAAGGGTAAAGGAAAATATGAAGGAAAGGAAAAGGGGAAGGGGAAAGCCATGAAGTGGGCTTCAGCGAAGCTGTGCACCTCCCCCAGGATCCTGTACTCTCCCAGGAAGGTGCCCTAGGCGCACTTGCCCAACCGCTCAAAGCACCCCATGATGGCCCAGAAGGAGGCCTTGCTGGTAGCCCCACTCTCATGGCTACCAGTGTGTGTTAAGACACGCAATATGACAATGCACACAACCAAAAACATAGATGTTGTCCATGAGTATATCCATATGCCTTTAGTCCCAGAAGAGGTTCCGCAGATTGGAGACATGTTTGGCAACATTCCAACTATTAAATTTGATGACCACAATCTAGATAATGAAGAAACCTTTCCAGATATGGCCCTAGAATTATATCTTGAATGTGTTTTGTATGATTACGTACCAAATTTGGAGCCGATGCCTTGGGCATTTGGGTTGCAGGTCTCAGGGATCTTGAATCTACTGTGCATCCCCTACTTTGGGTGATACTCTATCACCAGTTTGGTTGTTTGGCAGTTGCTCGTGTCGATCCATGATGGTTGCTTATGGATCCAAGGCCGCATACCTCTCGACGTTGCACTGATCCATAAGATCACTGGCCTACCCATGAATGGGCCCCATCCCTTGAAGGGGTTTGGGAAGAATAATGAGCAGAAGGTGGCTGACGACGGCAGAGAAAAATACAAGGTGGATGGTGACAAGCGAGGGTTATTAGTGGAGAGCATCATTGACCCAGGAGTGCGCATGGGTACTCTTCTACTTGGGTGTAAGCTGATGCACAAGTGTAGGCCATAAATTTTCCTTGCATATGTCATTCAGTTGGCAGGGTAGTGCGACAAAAGGGTCCACTACAATTGGTCACAACACCTATGTGAAGAATTTTTAGATAATGTGCACAAGGCACGGGACCAAGGTAATCCTTTCTGCTACTCTTGGTTGTTGCAATTGATCGCCTTGGCATTAGGGGAATTTTTAGGTCTAAAATGGGCCTCCTAAGAAAAATGTACAACCAAAATAAAATTTATAAGAACCAATAGGATTCAAGATGATGATGTCAACCATGGGGGATGATTAACCATTTTTTAAGTAAAAGGGTAAAAATATTAAAAAATAATAAAATAATAAAACTACTTTTTCAACTTGTATTTTCAACTTATATCCCAATGTTTTTACTCAAATTTCGAGCAGGATTACTCGTTGGATGCAAAATTTAATTCCTCATCCAAGGAGTACTGATGTTGCATACTTTCGATGGACCCTATTACACGAAAAATGAGAAATACATGAAAAACGTGATTGCAATCACATTTTTCATATATTTTTCATTTTTCTTGTAGTAGGGTCCATCGAAAGTATGCAACATGTGTACACCTTGGATGAGGAATTAAATTTTTCATCCAACGAGTACTCCCGCTCGAAATTTGAGTAAAAAATTTGGGAGATAATTTGAAAATACGAGTTGAAAAAATAGTTTTTTCTTTTTTTCCCTCTAAAATTTGATGACGTAATCAAATCTTATTTTATTATTTCCACTATTATTTTATAATTTCCTTAGGAGCTCAAAATTCCTCTAATTTCACGTGGAAGACGCTTGATGATGCAATTCTCCCTGAGCTCGAACCCGACATATGCAAAGGAGCACGCTACGCGAATCTATGAGACTCCAAGGATCCACAATGCATCAAGGAGAAAAAAGTCTTCTGGGTATTATTTGATGGTGTGCTGGAGGTAGCGATACATTCCAAACCGTGCTTGTCACCTATTGTATATGAGAACTATAAGTGCATTGCCAACTTTCATGTCACCATGCACAATGTGAAAATCAGTGCACACAAGGATCTCGTGTGGTACAACCTCCCTTATATGGTCACCAAGGTGGAGGTAAACCAAGTCATCGCAACCTGGCCACCTACATGGAAGATCAGCCTCAAATCCACTCCTCCAATCACAACGGGCACGTCCAGAAAAGATGCAGCACCCAAAGATGTCATCCCGCCAAGTATAGTGAAGGAAACTGAGCTGCGCTCTGCTGAGAAGACAACCACCAAGGAAACCCCCAAGGACACCACCAAGGGGCCAGAGCAGGAGCCACAACATGATGTTGAGACTAGAGGAGTTGGTGGGGAGGGCGCGGATCCCCCACGAGGAAAGAAGCGCACTGGCGAGCCTCCCAAAGGTCAGCGGAAGAAACAAAAGGCTGACAAGTCTGGGGGAGAAGCAGAGGCTACCTTGGCTAAGGAGGACTTGGAGAAGATCGCATATGTGGTCGCCACCACATCCAAAGATATATGGAATGCTCTGGAAGATCAACACAAGGTCATGGTGGATCCCTTGCAGTCTGAGCTACAGGTACTACAGCTGAAGGAATACACACTACAAGCGAGCGTGAACTAGGCGAGGCCGATTCAGGCGAGCCTGCTAGCCATAGCCATGGTCAGAGCAACCGAAATCAAGATTTTCTTCTTCTCTGGTGCAGCCTTGACCGGACACCGCTAGCTATGTACATGGGTATGTAGAAGATTTTGTAAGTGGAATCTGAAGTATTAATGAATGAGAAGACATTTTGTTGATATTGGAATATCTCTGTGTTCTATTATGGGTTGCGCTACATGTTAATTCCTTATTATTTCTATATTATCTCTACAATAGTAACTGTTGATTATAGGTTAAGTGCGTACTTGTATTAGATGATCAAAAGAACAGTGAATTCATAGATATGAGTTATAGTGTTCCTATTAAGTGATTATCGTATGATTTATGGGTCGCGTAAGTTATTCTCTTACGCATATTGTTAAGGGTTTCTGGTTAGGGCTTTCTCAGCGCAGGCCTGTTTAGATCTGAAGGTGCCCACTTTATTAAATCTCTCTCTCTCAGGGTGTGGAAACCTGGTTCCATCACCCTCACATACTACTTTGGGTGAGACCTTGACCTACGCAAGCAGGCCATTGCTGAAAGGGCCAGTAGGTAAGACCCCTCAAACCAATACTACCTCACTATTGAGCTCTTTTTTTTTGGTCATAAATGTCATATTTGTCTCTTGATGGAAATTTCATGTAAATACCCATGATATAATAATTGTAATACTCAATCATGTTTGAACTATTGGGGTTAAGTCATTTATGTATGTAACCCCATTACTTTGGGCCTTTGATGTTATGTTGTGTCAAATATGTAACCTCACTGTGTTGGGTAATTGATGTAAACATGAGTCATTCAATAAGTCATATTTGGTTGAGTCATAGAGTCATGTAATTCACTAAATATCCTCTAGAATATTTAGCATATGCTTAGGGGGAGCTTGGTCAGTGTTCATATTCAACAAATCAATCCTACAGTGATTCTCTCTGCCTGGGGTGACATAAGTTTTCAATTAGTATTGGTCAACCCTTTTCCCTTAATGTCAAAGGGGAAGAGTAACTTGGTGTTTGAAGAATAATTCTTTAAGAAAAATTATTGGAGAGAAGCTTCATATGTTTACAGACGTGGTTATAGGTATCTACAGTTGGTGGTAACCAAATACTAAAATCGTTGCCATTAAGTCCAAAGGGGGATACTGTTGGCATTATGACTAATGTGTTGTCCTTGATGGAAACCTACTTGATAAAGATGTCAACATGAGGGTAGCAGGATGAATATACAGGCCAATACATATGAGACAAAGAGAATGGACAAAGGAAAATTAGTTTACAGATAGAGGAATGATAAAGGTGAAGTTTCATAATTATACGTGGGTCCTATGAACAAAGGTCGCATACATACGTGGGTATGGGGAAGAAAAGTCGTGTATAGTTTCTGTACCATGGTATTTTCAATACTAGGGGTATTTACCATGGTATTTTCCCATAGTAATTAGCACAAGAAGGGATATTTGATCTCATCAAACAATACCATTGGCATTACTAAGGGTTTGGCCTAAGGTATTGTCTAAGGCTTAAGCTATATAAGGAGATGGATATCAAAGTGTTAAGGGTGAAATTTATGGTTTATTGATGAATGGTTTGATCTAAAATAGGTGTGCACCAAGGAGTATGAAGGAGGTTCACATTTGATATATATATATATATATATATATATATAAGTATTTTAGTGACCAATAAACATGATTGCTTGATATTTTATGATTATGATTAACAATGATAGATCTGTGATGATAATGATACTCTGACATGAACATGCGATAGTAAGGGTTACAAAGTATATTTTTTGGTTGCAGTGAAGGCATGATTTAGTGACTACAGATTTTGACATAGGTTTTCTTCATAAAGTTACATACATAGGTGGATATACTTCAAGGAGGTCACTTACACATTCTACAAAAGTTCAGAATCTGTACACAAGTGTCAAGTATTAAAAGAGTGTGGGCGTTCTTCATAATATTCATGTAAAACTACTAGGGTTTTGTAGTATGAACTATTTATAATGGTTGATCAATTCTATTATGTTTTCTGTTGTCTTTCAATGATGTCTCTCTCATAATAATTTGTGTTTGACAGTACTAGTTGGGTTGAACTGATTGTGGAATGAAATTTTAACTAGTAAGGATGTTGTTGTATGACTGTCTATATTTGATTCTATGATTTTTTATGGGTTTAGTATGTGATACAGTGATGGATTCAGTGTGATAGTGATTCAGATTCAGGTATCAGTGTTTTGAGATCTATATGCATGTATCCTTCAGGAGAAGCATGTACATACACACCTATGATTAAGAACAGTAGCGTATATAATCCTATGTATGTTTGATAAGGGTTTGTGGTGGAAGCAGTTGGTTCTGTGATGGGTAACAATGTTTGGCTTAGTATATTGATGACGGGATATGCATTGGAATGAAATATTCTAATCTACTTGCATTGGTTATAATAATTGATTTAATTATTCAAATGGTTCAATATTTGATTAATTGATTTTAGAATAGTTGGGAGTGGATCCAGTTGAAACATTTTGAAAATTTATCTTCTAAGAAATGAGGATAAAATTCTTCAGAAAGGGGGTTGTATCTCCCTTACAGTAGGAGTTATAAAATGAGAGAAGGTTGTAGCCTTCAACAGGTAGGAGAGCCTGTGTGCTATTTAGTTCTTGTGCCAACACAAGATTGTAAGAATATTCATTTTTAATCAAATAAGAAGACAAAGAAGAAAAAAATGGTGGTTTTCTTCCACATTGGGTTTCCACCTAAAATCCTAGTGTTCATAAAGTTTTTGTGTGTTTATGTTATATCTGCTTCTTAAATTCTCATACTTACTGATTAATTGATGAATAATGACACAATGATGCACTAATTAATACTACACATATGATACAATTAATGATCAGATAAGTTATCTAGATAAACGTGGGTTTATTTAGTAACGGTCACGTACATATGCTAGTTTCTTTACAATAGTCGTGTATACAAATCAGAATAAGAAATTGAATTTGAAAATACAGATTCACCGCCTTCACAATTATTTTTCCTAACACATTTTAATGGAAACTCATATCAGATTGTGAATAAAAAAATGTTTAACTCAATAGATAACTTCCTTAATTAAAATATCTCAGAAGAATATATACAACCATAACGCAGTTCCTAGCTTTGCCTCAAATTTAAAAATCTTCCATCGCCTCTCTCTATTTTCTAGCTTCATTTAAATACACATAGAGAAAGTGGAAAATTACAATTAAAATAGAGATCATGATTTATGATCGGATTACAGAATTATTTTCATTACAATTTTAGATTTATTAAAAAATATCAATCAACAATATCATATCTGAAATATCTCTTCATCATCAATCAGCTCGAACAAGTCAAATTTGGTTTTGTAATTGGGGAAATTTGACAATTGAACACAATAACAAATCTTGGAAAACTGCCTTCAGAGAATCTCCCATATCTCTCAAACCATAGAAAAATTTTGAAAACCGATCTATAGAAAACTAAACTAGATTTTTCTACACAAAACCCATATCTCAATTTTTTTGATATTTGTCCTCATTGGCTTGTACATTAAGACACAAAATAATCAATTCTTAACCTAAAAAATTTATGAGTTGGAGTGCTTGACCATGAGTTGGAGCTCAGATTTTCAATCTGGATGAGAACTTGGAGGATGAAATCATGAGTGTTGTCATAAAAATCCTCTTCCTGAACCATCATTGGAGTAATCACACATAATATTCTTCAATATATTAAAAATAAAGGATAAAAAACATTATTTAACCACAAAACCATAAATAATCATGATATGGAAATATATGATAAATTATGATAAATAGATAAAATATCAATATAAATGGATGAAAAATATGTCAATAAATGATAATTATAATGAAAAATTAGTAGCCCAACAACCAGTCTTGAGGATTTGGTTGTTTCACTTGAAGATTCCATTCATCAAGGAGACCTCTTACCACCTATTGGGGAAGATCTAGAAGGAGATGGGGACGATTTTCATTTATTTGACATAGAAAACTGAGATACTATGAAAATATATATAATAACGAGAATTTGAACGTTGAAGGAGAGGATTCTTCAGAATTAGTGTGGGAGGAGGAGGAGAACAAATACATGGCTGATAACCAATTGGATTGGATGGCCCAAGTGCCTCTAGCTCTTCTGGTAAATCTTCATCACTTACCAAAGCACCCAAAAATATTATTTACCAAGTATGATCTCGATACAAAAGCGAAGGCTAAAGATCATATTTATGATTTCTACTTGCATCTACGAATTTTAGAGGTAAATTTTGATGATGTTTCTTGTATATTATTCCCGTACACTTTAGACAATATAACATCAGTTGGTATGGCAACCTTATACCAAATTCAATCCATAACTGGAGGGAGTTTAAAAAATTATTCTTATAAATGTTTATTGATGATAAAACTCCAACCATGCTATTTAAAGAACTTAGAAACATTAAGATGGGGGATAAAGGAAATGTTAAGGATTTAAATCAAATATTTACACATATTTTAAACAAATTCCCCACTGATGTACAACCACATGATTCGATCATTATGTTATCACTCCACCAGATCCCCGAGGCTGAGGAAGAGACCAGAAAAGATAACCACAAATCAATATTTTACCAACTAGCTAGCCCTACTAGGTAGGAGAGGGCTCTCTCCATGAGATCACAGCCAAATTGACTAGATAATGAGAATTTTAGGCTACATATAGTAGCATTTGGGTTTGATTGATATATTTTTGAGTGTTGGATGGTGAATTAGGTCAAGGAAGAACTGCGTCAAGGCAAAAAGGATTAGAATTGCAGAGATATGATGGGGAAAGGTAGGTAAGAATTTTAACACATTAAGGTATCTTGATGGAGTGGTATATACTATTAGGGTTTCATAAAAGAGCATGGAAACATGAATTATTTTCAATTAGAAGAAAGTGAACATGAAATTGTAACTAGTCCTCCAAAACAGAGCATCAACTAATGAATTTTGTCTATCTAACTTAGGAATCAATTATATTCCTAGATGGCATGAATATGGAAATCACAATACATTCAAAAATTTTCAAAAATAAGAGGAAACAATGTTAAAATACATTACCACAATAATCCCACCAAAATAGCTGCAACTCAGTCTATTAGTTCCTACCAAAAGTTTGATTACACTAGTGTTCAATGATAAATTACACAGCATCCAACCCTTGCAATGAAAAATGAAATGGAAGATATAGACCAAAAAATACTTCTCCCACTCTCATGGTTCGAATCCATAAGTTGTGGATTTGATCCCCAAAGTGCTCAACTGGAATCCTAATGACTAGGGAGGTCAACAAACTCATCCCTATCATTTATGAAACTGATTCACGTTAACCCAAACTTACAAATTTACCTTATGTATCTACCTCTAGTAACTATTAATGAAATAATTGAATTTAAATTTTACAATTACATCATTAAATCTCCTTGGAATCCATCAATCAACTGAGAAAAATTGAAAATTCTAAAAAAAAATCAATCAACTATAAAAAGCACAGTGTGCCTGGTGAAAATCATAGCGTGGGCCTTCAAACCACTTTTGAGTTACTTCCTGAACTCCAAATTGGGCCCAAGATGGATCATTGAAAATCTCTTCCAGTCTAGTTTTCAAAAAAGTGCTCAAGCTATTAAAATGGTTGAGTGAAGCTCCTCAAAAATTCAATATCCCAAGACTTGTAAAAAAAGCGCAACGAGAGGCTAAAAAATGAGGCAGAAAGGTGTTTTTTGAGAGTTGTTTTACCCTTTCCACCTGTAAAAATCTCTGTTTTTTTAGTGCCAGTAGTAAAAATTTGATGTAGACATCATTCTCTATCCAAATATATAGATTTTTTCTCATTTGGAAGCTTCCAAAAAAGCGCACTGTGGCCCGGGTTGCACTTTTTGCAGGCTCACTATGCAAAAAGACTGTCAAATTTCACAAAATGCCCAAAAACCTCAAAAATTGCCCAAAAAATGTTCAAAAATGGTAGATGAAGTGATGATGAAGTGTCTCAAGCAACCAAGTAGGCATTAGCAAGTAACTCAATTTTTTCCTTCTGCTTTTGCTTGATTAGGGTTTCCTTGAGTTTATCCTTCAGTTGCTTGATCCTGATGTTGCAAATCGTGTTTCTAGTGTTGTATCTATCAGCCATATTCCTGAGCATATGATTATCCTTGTTGGACTTATGTAGGAGCTTCTCAAGGTGGATGTTCACTCTATCAAGCCACTCTTCTCTGTCATCATTGATTTCTTTTGCTATTCTTTCCTCAAAACTGAGTTATTTTGCCTCATGTTTCTCCTGCTTTAATGCTCTATTAAGACCTCTTGTTTTTGGTCTTTTCTTGGTGGTTTGAGTCTCATCATGATAAGAATCATTAGGTTCCATCACTTCTTTACCTTTGGTGTCTTGCCTCTTGGCCTTCAGGAGCTCTAATTCAAAGATTACTTGTTTGTCTTTCAGCTGCTTGTTTTCTTGTTCAAGGAAGGAGATGAAAAATTGTGCTCTGGCCATATTGTACTACAACTCTTTGATTGTAGCATATTTCTCTTTGATAATCAGGCTTGAGGCTTCATTATCATCTTGGACATCCAAATCCACCAGGTCAAACTCTCTTTCTTACTCATGAAGGTCTTCCTCCTCTTAAAAAATTGCCTCTTGCTACTTTTGATTTACTTGTTTTGCTGATGAAGAACCTGATGTGATAGTTGTAAAACCTAGAGAATCTTCCCTCACAAGTGAAGTACTTGATGATGATTTTCATCATGGGGGAAAATTTATTCAACGACTGACCAAAAGGAAAGATATTTTTTATGGCATATTTATAAGGTGCCTTGCGGTAAGGTTCATACATCTGGGCATCCAAATATTTAGTCCTAAACCATTTTTCACCCACATTGGGTATCCCTATTACTGCTGCAATGATTTCAGTGGAAATGGTGAAAGTCACCCCTGCTATAGTCACTTGGTATTTTTGGAGGTTGCTGATGAAAACCCCGATCAAAGTAGGATGGCTTTGCACTCTTTGTACCATCTCACAAAATTCAAATCAACCCACATGCTGGAAACATTTGATAGTTAAGGTTGATGCCATTAATTCCCTGGTGTGTAATGGATCTAATATCATAATTCAACCTCCTTTATTATATGTTTTCTTCTCTTCTTCGGTGGTGTTTATTTCCTCCTTCATGATGTTTCTCTCCTCCTCCATTATGTTCAGTTTTTTATTTAAAACCTATGGAAGAAGGGGAAGGGAAAGGGAGTAGGATTTTAGGGTTAAGGGGTTGGGATGAGTGAGGGAAAATTTGGGGAAATGTCTAAAGGGATTGGGGAGCTTAGGGAGGGTTTAAAATGTTAAGGGAAAGAGGGCAGGAAATTTCTATTACAGGGAGGTATCTAGCTGCCTAGGAAAGCACAACTAAGGGGTAGGGTTTAGGGAATAGATCTTGGGAATGGGAAATGAGTGAATGTAATGGTAGTGGGGAGTGAGTTAGGGTGTAGGGAAGGTAAATGGGTCCAAGGGAAAAAAATTGAAACTTGTAAACTGGAAACTAGGGTTCAATTGCTTAAAACATGACATAGATGGAAATGAGGGTTTGCACCATAAAATTGAAACCACTGGCTGAAAAGAGGGGATATGGAGGTGCAACTTACTTGTAAATATATTTAGAAACCTTGATTTGAAGTTGAGAACCTCTGCAAGGAATATGTGGAGTCGTGGCTCTCTTCTGCAAAAAGCACAGCAAACAGAGGAAAAGCACAGCGAATCTCTACGAAAAGCATGGTGTGCTTCTGAAAAGCGTAGCATCCCTCTTGTAAAAAGCACATCACCTTTGGAAAAAGCGCAATGAAGGTGCCATAACTCAATTTTCTGAAGGAAAAATTCGATATTTTTATTGGGGAACTTGGAGATCTCGATGCTTGAGAATGCAAATGAATAACTTTTTGTTCTTTGGGGGCCTTTATACTTGGAGAAATGTCATTAAACAAATTGGGACCATATTTCCTTTCTTGAAATTAACTTTACATTTATTCTTTACTGTTAACTTTTGAATTTGATCTTTGACCTTCATCATTTTATGGCTTAGGAACATTGATTTACTTTTTGTAACTTTTCTCTTTTGCTTATGGAAATTTGAGTGTGCAGCTACTTGGAACTCTGACAAATTATTACAAATTAGGAACATAAAATTACATCTTGCCGTGAAATCAAATTTACAAATCAAACTTACTGATGAAATTTATTTATTGGCATTCCTTTATTTGTTGGACTTTATACATGAAATGGTGATTTGATGACCTTGGAAACCCTACGACCTAATGGAGACTCTGACTAAATGAAACCATGATGAAAATTACGGCAATGATGATGACAACTCATGACAGATGGTACACTCAGAAAAGTGGTGAAATGATCCAGCAAGTAGTAAAATTTTGAAAGGAGTGAGATCATACCTAAATCTTCATCCAGTGAAAATTTTTACATGATGACCTATTGGAATGAAAAAATTTCAAAATGGGACCCTAACATGACATGAAAAGAGTTTATTTTACCACTAGTGTAAGGATGCAAAAACTGACACTAACACTTTAAATATTATTATATTGTTGAATGAATTTCTAACATTTCCTTTTTTGTCTAGTGTGCCAAAACATATACTTTGGATCTTAAATTTTCATAATAAATAACTGTTGACAATGAATTAAGGTCCATTGCAGTCATTGTTTATCAAGAAGATTCAAAGGTCTCTGAAGACACTGCTAAAAAGTCCCTAGCCTCCTCCACTAAATATAAATAAAAAGATCATTCTGAAATGGATATCTTAAATAAATCCTTTACGTTGTTAACCAATGAAGTATCAAAAATCAAGAGGAATTCAAGTGAGGATTCTACCAATAACAAGTCTTTTAATTCATTTCTTAGGAATAATTTCAATCAACTGACTAAGTTTGCGCATAACTCCAATGTTGTATTCAATTTTGAGAAAATGGGCATAAATAACTACTATACTTTTTATCAAGAATAAAATTCAAAGAAAATATTACCTCAATGGAAACACAATAGGAATGTTTGGTTTCCAATGATATAGAAATTTTTTCAGTAGAAGAAAATTCAAAGCAAACTTAAGAGACCGGTGAATATGCTTCAACAGAGGAAAAATCAAATGCGGGTGATTCAATTTTCACATTTGATCTCATATTGAACAATGATCGACAAGGTTCTAGTGAGCCCCCAATGAGTGAATCTCCTCCTCAAAAACGTGCTAAGTAATAAAATTTAAGGAGAAAAGGATTGGTCCTAAGAAATATCTAAGGACAAAGTTTTTGAGAAATAGTTTACCTACTATTAATCTTGCACAGAGAAGTCAAAACAAATCTGGGAGTAAAAAACCTTAGAAGAATACTTCCAGAAATAATAAGAATAATTTTTTCACCCTTGAGGTGTCAAACACACCATACCCAAGATGAAGATATAGATTACAATGTTCTTGAATACATGAAGAAATCTCATGCAAATATTTCCATGTTTAAGCTTGTGAAGTTGGCAAGGCAACATGAATTGATCATCCAAGATAACGTCTACTATCAATGTGAATTTATAGGTATGCTATCATTATTGAATCGGTTGTTAATGCAAATAATGTAAATTCCAGATCCACTTGTCCCCCTTTTCATTTAAATTTTGATATTTTCAATTATAATGTCCATAATTTCCTTGTGGATTCTAGTGCATCTACAAATGTAATTCCTTTATGAGTTGCAAAGAAAATCAATGCTAAATGGGAAAATACTGACACTAGAATCATATAGTTAGATAAACATTTATTACATACAATTGATGAGATTAACAATGTTATAATTCATTTAACATCAGATCATATATTTCACCAATGTATTGATATTTTCATTGTGGACATTCTAGAAGCTTATGGGTTACTCTTAAGTAGATACTAGTCTAGAAAGTTGCAAGGATACTTTACTACTTACTGGTCACATTTGTGGTTTCCTTATAAGGGAAATAATAATAAGATCCAAGTCACGAGAGTCAACCCTTCATGAAACATACCTTCACGGTGCTTGAATCCCCTAATGATCCTATTAGTTATGCACAAGTAATTTTTTGAAATTATTTTTTAGAATTTTATAATGGATGTTATCTTGCACAACCATCCCCTGTACCACTAGATACATAGTTGAAACTCCTTCCTTGCAATCCAAATGGTTCTAATGATTTTTGAAATATTGATATAAATAGTTCTAGTGTAGGAACTAACCCTACTATTGCTAAAATTTGGACTTTATATTTTGATGGTTTGAAGACAGGAGGATTCTACAGCTATTTGTGTTTTGATAGACTTGAAAAATAACAAGTATTTGATCTCATGCCAATTGGAATTTAAGTGCATGAAAAAAATTGTTGAATATGAAGCACTCAATCTGTGTTTAAATAAATCCATAGACCTTAAAGTGGAAGTGCTTAAGGTAATAGGTAACTCAGATATTCTTACATATTAGGTACAAAATACTATTCATTGTGTCGATTCTAATCTTAGAAACTCTCAGCAAGAGGTATGGAATCCTATTTCATTTTTTCAAGATTTTAATATCAGATTTGTTCCAAGAGTTCATAATGCGACCATAGAAACATTAGCTAACATTGTTGCTAATTTATCACCACTTAAATATGGTTTTTAAACTGAGATTATTTATAATATATATTTGCCTAATAATGTCACTAATTTTCATATTTTCAATGATGACCAACAAATACTATATTTTACGGGAAATGCTGATGTGTTCAAATATGTGGTGATCGATGAAGATGAGCATGAAAAGGCTTTGCAGTAATAAACTCAGGCACATAAATGGAACCCCATTCCTAAGGGTGCGAGATCTTTAGAAAATATTTATGACCTGCAACATAACTTTAAGGGACCAACCAATTCTAAGACACACAGTTCTGCATTTTTTCACAAACGACTTAATTTGGGTACCAAAGAAAATCTGAAAAATGTGGATCTTGGCATGTGTTGTTCTCCCCGAGAGCTAAAATATGTTGTCCATATTTTCAAACAGTCATGAGATGTGTTTAAATGAATGTATGATGGATTGAAGACCTATGATACATTAATTATCCAACATGTGATACCCATTAAGGAAGGGGTAAAGCCATTTAAAATATTCCTACGCTTGAACCCCTCATTCAGAAAGAATTAAGAAATTGTTGGATGCTCAAATCATATTCAAAGTCTGTCATCCTAGCTGACTCTCCAAATTGGTTCCCGTTAGAAATAAGTTTGTAGATATATGCTTATTTATTTATTTTCACAACCTAAAATGGTCTTCATATAGAGATAGGTATCCCATGCCATCTATGGATTAGATAATTTAGATGGTATCTAGGTCAAAGCTTTTCTCACTATTGGATGAACTTTATGGATACAGCCAAGTTATAGTAGCAGAACCTGATAGATTCAAAACTAATTTCTTGAATAAATGGGATACATTTGAATTTCGGTGGATTCCTTTTAGACTCATTAATTTTGATGCCTCATTTTAGCGAGCTATGTACATCACATTCCATGGTTTGATTGGAAAAAGTGTGGTTGTGTACTTGGATGATGTTACAACATTTTATAAGAAAACATCTAATCACATCTGTCATTTAAGGAAAATATTTGAGTGGTGTCAAAGAAATGAAATATATTTAAATATAAATAAGAGCATCTTTGGAGTGTATGAGGGAAACCTCTTGGGACACATCATAGCCAAGAGTGGAATTAAAGTGGACCTAGAGCGGGTCAAGATGATTGCTCAGATTCCCTTTCCTGTGAATAAGAAATCCATGCAATCCTTCTTGGGGAAAATTAATTTTATCCAAAATTTCATCTCATATTACACAAATTTTTAAGCCATTACAATATATAATCAAGAAGGGTGCAGTGTACAAGTGGGACCAAAGGGAGAAATATGCCTTCACCAAAATTAAACAAGTGATTTTCAATGCCCTAACATTATATAGTCCAAATTTTAGACTAGATTTTTTGTTGTATATTTTTTCTTCTGGCACATCTCTAACAATTTTTCTTACTCAAAAGGACAATCAAGGAAATGAGAAACCCAAATCATTTATCAGTGCTAACTTACAGGGATCCAAATTGAACTACCACACCATCAATAAGCGAGGTTATGCAGTATACAAGGAAGTGAAGCATTTTAGGCCTTACCTCTTGAAAATCCACATTATCATCTTTGTGCCTCACCCAATATTTAGATAACTCTTCATATAAGAATATTTGGGTGAGAGGAGAAGGAACTAGAAGAAAATCCTTTAGGAGTATGATTTATAATTCAAGCCAGTTCATACAATAAAAGTCCATGGTCTCTGTCAGAATCCAGCAGAAGTAGTTAATTCACCAGAAGAGGATTATTCTATATGGGAACAAGAAATTGAAATGTAAAATATTGATAAATCTACCCCTACAAACCGTAAATGCAGCCACGTCTTGGTACACTGACGTGTGACAGTATCTAGATCATGACATCTTGCCCCATACTTATCATCCAAATAGAAGATGGTTATTCGACTTAAATTTTTATCATATCAACTTGTACACAGTGTGATTTTTTGAAAGAACCACAATGTTGTCCTGCTCATATGATTGGAAGCACGAGATTCAAAATGGGTATTGAAATAACTTCACAATGGGCCAGTTGGTGAGCACTACATAGGCGATATTACTAGTCATAATTAAGTCATGTGTCTAGTTATTATTGGTGCACATTATTTAAGGATGCACACACCTATGCCCGTAAGTGTTCCATATTTCGAAGATGTGTTGGTGAAGATAAGAATTCATCCACCCTTTGCATCCCATTGTCATTGAAGAACATTTTTCAATAATGGGGATTGGATGTTATTAGGGAAATTTTCCCTCATTCATTATAGCAACATCGATATATCTTAGCTGCTAAAAATTAATTTACTCAGTGGGCTGAATAAATTCCTTTGAAACAAGTGAATGAATAAGAGGTCATTCAGCTTATTAAGCATAATATCATTACCAAGTTTTGTGTTCCCACGTCACTTATTTTCGATAATGAAACTTACTTTCATCACTAAAAATTTATTATTCTGAATTAGAGAATGGTATTTTTTAAAGCACTCATTTAATTATTACCCTCAAGGAAATGGTTTCATTGAGTCTACTAATAACAATTTAATTCGCATCATCAACAAAATTGTTCTCTAAGTAAAGGAACTGGAATAATGCATTGATGAATTCTTTGTGGTTTGATCATGTTAGAAAAAAACCCTCTATTAAGACTTTCCCTTCCTTGTGTATGGAAAAGAAGTCATCCTTGCTCTGAACATATACCTCCCGACCCTTAAAATTTCACAAGAATCATGAGGTAAACCATGTCTTATTGTTCAGAGTGGGATACACACCCTTTTAAATTTAGAGGAAGAAAGGAAATAATAATAATAATAAAAAATTTATCCATCATAATAGTATCAATCGCTATATTTACAACAAATATGTGGGAAACAAGGAGTTCGGGTGGTGCGAGACCTAGTATTGAAATGGGATGAAGCCCATGAAGAGAAAGGTAAACACACTAAATTTCTATTCCTATGGATCAGACCATTTTTTGTGCATGATAAGCTTGGCTTCCATGCCTACCATCTCCAAACCTTAAATGGGAAGATGGAATCTCTTCTTGTCAATGGCCAATATCTCAAGCATTACTTCCAATAGTAGCCTAAGGTTGTATTTATACCTATGTACATAATTATTTCCTTGTTCATTTAGTTTGTTTTGTTTCATTCATGTCATGTTGCTTCATTTATATCGTCCTTTTCTTCTATTATTCCTATGAATAATACCTTGTGTGAAAGTGTTTTTTTTGTTCTAATTCTATGGCGAAAGTTTTAAAGGGATTTGTAACATCCATCAACACTTGGTTAACTTTTAGTACCTCTTATTCTCTTGGGTATTATATATAAAAATTGTTTCAATGGAAAATACCATCCATTTGAATGGGAATATTTCAGTAGAACCACAATAACTGCATTTTTTTTAGGATCTTCATTCCTTGACTCAATATCAAATTTGAATGGTGTTTCCATGATGATCCAATCAAATAGAGAAGGGAAAGGGGAAAACTAATGTCGAGCATATTAGTTTCAGAGGTATATAATAGTCTTTGAAGTAATAACCTCTCTTTCTCTCAATAAGTTGGGATACCTCTTCCACCCTGGTGATATAAACATCAATAAAATGCCAATGAGCATATTGAAAATAAATAAATGGTGAAATAAGACAAAGGATTCTGCGTAGAGAGTTGAAGAAAGTAACTCCACTGGGGTACTGAACAAGCTCATTGGCAGCGAAGAAATGCTTTTGTTCCTGTAGTGACTCCATCGAGGTACTGAACATTCCTACTAGCAATGCAGCAACATTGTAGATGGAATTAAAACTATGATCATTTCAAACTCGTGACTACACATTACCCTCCTCCTATATCAAAACAATTTTGATATGGTAATATTTGTAAAAGTGTTTAGCCAAGAAAGGAAATGGAAGAGACTACATCCATAAATTGAATAAATGGGGATGTTGAGGCAATCCCATGATGATCCAATACTTCCTAAAAGCCTAGCACTTGTTCATAAAGCTAGACGTGAACAAAGAAGCTAGGGGTTCTTGTAGTGAACACTAAAAGGAAAATGCCCTATAGCAGAGGTTATAAAGGAGGCTTTTAGTGTTATAAAACTGGCCAAAATTGTCAAAAAAACATTTGCTACAACATCCATTTATGGTTACGGAGGTTTTGGCGGAGTGTTTAACGAAAATTCAACACAACTAAAAAACCTGGGTAGTCGTAGGTTACTACGGAAGTTTTTTTCATCGATGCGCTACTAAGGTGTCAACGCACAGGTGCGTGTCATCTAGAAGGTGGTCTGGGGTGGTTGAAGGTGCATGCACTAGGCCGTCAAGGTATAAAACCACACCGGAGGTAGTGTTGGTGATACAACACATGGGGCCATTCTAATTGGTGTTTGGATTTGTGTGGTGCCCATAGGTCATCTCAACACATAGGTACGTAGACTTATAGAAACGCACTGGTGTGCAGTATCATACAAACGCACCAATTTTTCTAATTGGTATTGGAATTTGTGTGGTGCCCATAGGTCATACAAATGCACTCGTGAGTAGTCTCACATAAACGCACCGGTGCGAAGTATCGCACAAATGCACCAATATTTATAATTGGTATTGGTATTTGTGTGGTGCCCATAGGTCGTACAAGTGCACCGGTGTGTAGTCTCACATAAACACACCGGTGTGCAGTATCGCACAAACACACCAAGATTTATAATTGGAATATGGTATTTTTGCGGTGCCTATAGGTCGTAGAAATGCATCGGTGCGTTGTATCATACAAGCGCACCAGTGTACAGTAACTGAGGCGCACCGGTGTTCATTTTGTATTTTTTAAAAACACTGACCTGTGACTGTGCAATTATTCTGATTTTTTAAAATTCATTATTCATCAAAAGTCGAGACATCTTATAACAATACTCATATTAATTAAATTTTTATTAATGCATTTGAATGTGATGTTTGGATTAATTTTTTATATCATATCATAATTATTGTGATTTTTTAAAATTCATTATTCATCAAAAGACGACACATATATATCTTATAACAGTATTCATATGAATTAAATTTTTATTAGTGGATATGAATGTGATGTTTGGATTAATTTGTTATATCATATCATCAAATTTCACATCTCTTCATTATAATATTTAATCATCCATAAATTTAATGAGTGGTGTTACATTTCACACCGACAATGGAGAACGCAATAAAACACACACACACACACACACACACACACACACACACACGCACACATATGAATAAAATAGCCTTTGTCATACAAAATGGGACAGTTGTTGGTACCCCTTTATCTTTCAATTGGGACACTATGTCCATTACTTTAAACAAAATGTTTGATTTCACAGAAAAATGTTTCAAAAAATACAACTCCTTGCTTTGATATCCAAACATGGTGATCATCATTTTTCACTTAAACTATTGTCACTGCTAGAGCTACTTCCATGACTTGGGTTATTTTCAGGAATGCTTTTTTCACAGTGTTGATTTTTTTCTTCTTCTTCACCTTCCATCTACAAACATAAAAATAAACAGTAATGAGTGAATACACATTAGTGAGAATAATTAAAATTTCAATATTAAATAACATACATCAATGTAAATTGAAAAGAATGGTGTACCATAGCAACAATTGACTGATGAACTATACACATTCTTCCAAAACCATGTAGTATGCCATCTTTCAAGATTTCATCTGTTGGCACAGTTCCATACTTTGTTTCCTGCAAGTTTTATATCCTATAACAAATCATATATTTAATATAAAATATTTTTGTGTTCTATTAATTATAGACAGAGCTAAGTAAAATAAGATCGATAGATGCTTACAAATTTCACAATTAATTTCTGATATGCCAACATATACTCACAACCCATATTTAACCCAATCTCAATCAATTCGTCTAATGGTTCTTCTTTGTATGTTAGCACCTGTTTGAAGACATTCAATGATGATTTTGTAAAACAACTTAAAAAATACAAAAATGAAATCTAGCTAAGTTGTTATAAGGAAGTAAAAATTACTCACAAACTTAGATATCAACCATTTTCTTCCTTGTCGTCATGTTTTATGTGTGGAATGGGATCCATTTTATTTTATTTTTTTCTGCAAGAAAATACTTGAAAAATAATATTTAATGCTAAATTGTTTATTTATTGTACCTAATGATCGAAAAATTCAATGATTACATATTACATTTGAAGCACGTTGTTGTTGAGATGACTCCTCCTACGATGCAATTTTGTCCATTTCTTTGACCATCTCCTTGTACACCTTTTTGGACATTCCTACTGGCATATTTCTAATATTAGCTCATTCATCTTTTGAGATTTTCATAATATTCCTGAAAATGTAACATGACAATAAACTATTTAATTTTTATATTGATATATGAGAAGTAAATATAACAAAAGTGATATTTATAAATGATATTTATAAATAATTCTAGACAAACATTTAAAGGAACATTACTTTTTCATTCCTTCTTTTTTGTTGTTGTACATTTTTGCTATTAAAACTCTGACATGTCTCATTAACCAATTCTCTGGAAACTCTTCTTGTAGTTTAGATAAAATTTGGTTCTTGGAATCATTGGATTGATTTTTATATTGTAAGTGGAAAGAACGTCTATACATTCGTTCCACTAGATCCCTCAAACTTTTGTAAAAAAATTTCCCCCTTTTGTTAACCTCTAACACCACTCCAAATGAGCTAAGGAGAAATTCATTTTCATTTGCATGTTCTATTTTTTTTTTCTTTTCTTAGAAGAACATTCCTTTTCTGAGTTCTTGTTCCTATAGAACATTAAACATATTTGAATTAATAGATTGTTTGACACATGTTATTTAATAATTTTAAGTATATTATTAATGAAAATTAAAAAAAGAAATTCATATTGGATCGATAGTATTTTTTCGTTCACCTGATTCATCTGTTTGCAATTTTTCCATCAAGATTTTTACGCTCTTCTGGTTCTAGATCAAAAATAATTTTATCGAGCTTCGTCATTTTGTGGTTCTGCATGATACACAGTAAACAATACATATTAGTTAAACTTACATATAGCTAAAAAATAATATTTTTTGTAAATAATTTACAAATAACTTGCCTTTTTTTCTTTTCTTGATGTGTTATGAGTATTTTTGTTACTTGATATCTTGTCAACCATTTCTTTATCAATATGAAACCTATACCATATCATTCATTAATATATTTTATAAATAAATTGTCAAATTTTTAGGTAAAAAAAAAAATTCTCAAGAAACCAGTGCGCCATTCATGGTGTATGCACCGACGTCGGTGCGTGTGGGTCTTATAAAAGCACCACCAAAATAGTATAATAGAATGTACGGTGCTCTATGTCAACAAGGAGCACTAGTGCGTTACATGTTAACCACCGCACTGATTAACACATACAAAATAATAAAAATCGTCTAGTGTTAGTTTTTGTAGCATAAACGCCCCGCGCAAACAAGGGACCACCATATGGTGCTCTCTGTCAACTAGGAGACTTGGTGTGGTGTGTTATATGTTACATGGTGCACCGATTAACACAATAAAACATTTTTTGTGAAACAGCACATGCGCGGTGCGCTATAATGAAATAGCACACTGATGCCCTATTTTACATATGGCGCACTGATTAAAAAAAATTGTTTTTAATTTTTTTATCACACAGTACTTTCGTGGTGCACTGGGATAATCCAGCGCACTGGTGCACTAGGTTACGTTGGATGCACTGATTAAAAAAAAAAAAAACCTTTTTTTTCAAAAATTCACGCAAGGGCCGACATGGATTGGGATCTGACTATGCAAGTCGTCCCGTGGGTTGGATGTCTTAGGCCTATATATAGCAATACAAACCCTATAAATCTAAAATGAAAAGCCATAATTATGAAATCACAGAAATAGGGAGAAGAAAGGGCAGAAACAAAAAGAATGAAGGGTTTATGGTAATTTTTTTTTTTTAATTTATTTATTTATTTTTATTTTTTTGAAAGTGAAAAAAAATTGAAATTATTTTCTTACTGTGTAAAAAAAAACTGCAGAAAAATTAAAAAAACACAATAAAATTTAATCACGATATCACTTGAAATTCTATGCTACAAGGTTTGAATCACCAGAGGTTTGGAATCCTGGTTTTCTGAATACTTCTATTCGAACGTATTTTTCTACTCCACAGTGCTCTCGTGCTCTCTTGCTCCAGGTATGTCTCCTCCCAATATTTGAATGAATTTTTTTCCAAAAATAGTGAAATAATGAAAAGTGTTTAGTATTTAAAGAATTGTTTTATGAAATTAGATTTTTGAAAATATTTTTCCGCCCATTTTTCAATTTACCATTTTATTTTTTCACTTAAAGAAAATAGAGTTGCACTTTTTTTATTTGTGGTTATTCATCATCGGTGCGTCACTTTATAGCACTGCACCAGTGTGTCTGTTGATAACACGGCACCGGTGCACAGTAACTAAAATGCACCGGCGCAGTTATCTGTACATTAGCACCGAATACAAGAAGTCCATTTTTAAGGCACCTGAATTACTTTTAGGTGTGTACATCAAAATTTATTGTTGATTTTTCTCAAATGCAAGGGAAAATATTATAATTATATTGAATGGAGATTTCTTCAAAATCCACCTCGTTCCATAATATTTCTTAAAGTCCATCGCGGAGTTCTCCCTATCCATCTCGGCACGTAATATTTACTTCATATTTTATTTATATTTTCATTATCTAATTGAATTTATGTTTTTTATCCATGTCAATCATGCACAACTTAATTAAATTTATAATGTATAAAAATTTGAAGGTTCATGCAGATTCAGAATCGAGTTCAGATGTACAAAATATTCAAACAGCTCCAAAACGTTGAAAGCTCTTATCAGGAGCAGCATACCGCAAGGCGCATTTGGTAGATGAAAATGGATAGCTGCTTCAACCTACCAATTGTAAAAATATTGCATCTTCTAGCCACAATCTTGGGACAATGATGGTAATAATTATAATTTTTTGGTATATTGATTAATGTAATTATTGCAACGTCAAACCAATTAATAATGCAATATTTTCAACGTGCTTACTAATTGATATCATATATTTTGTACTAATCATGTTCAAATATTTTTTTAAAAATTATTAGGATTCTAGTGATGATGAACGACCTACCTACCATCTTCCGTTGCACCCCACGACAATGTCAAATCGAGAGAAGACTGAATTAAGAGAAAAATTCGGAGAGGAACGATACCAAGAATGGTTGAATCAACCACCGATTCAATTCCCGCTACATCCAGATTCACCAATTAGGAATGACTACAGAAATAGTAGTTATTTACAAGCTGGAAATGGAGGCAATCAAATAGAGGTTGGTAGAGATGATTACTTAAGGGATACAATTGCCATGGAGACAATGTTGTTAGATGCATTCCAAAACGATGATCAGCTAGGGGATGATCCTCATATCGTTGACACCTTTTTCTAAAGGCTTAAATTTGCTTCCACCACCCCTCTCTTTGGACCTAACGGTTAGTCAAAATCTAACAAGTTGGGGACAAAAATGTTACTGTACAACTTGAAAGAAAAGTTTGGCTTTTTGAATGCATGTTTCTCGAAAAGTTTGAGGTAAGTTAGCATAGAATCCTCCCTTATATAAATTTTAGAAATATAATCAGTACACAATGAACATTACAAATGGTAAATTTTATGAACGTTAATAATTATATCAGCATTAATGTACATTTATTAATATATTTTTCCATGATCACCAACTACAGGTTGTTCAAAGATAAAGTTCTTCCGAGTGATAATGTCTTGCCTGGTAGCTACAAAGAGGAAAATAAATTGTTGAAAATGTTGGGTGTTGAGTACATATCATATCATGCATGTCCAAATGATTATATTCTATATAGAGGAGAAAATGCAGACAAAGAGATATGTCTGAAATGTGGGCATGACAGGTATGATAAATCAAAAAAGAAGGGTAAATCACGTATTGGTCCTCCTTTTAAAATATTGAGGCACATGCCTATAATCCCAAGGATTCAAAGGCTCTTTCATTGCAAATAATTAGCTATGTTGCAGGGATGGCATGCCTCACACAGAAGTGAGTTGGGAGTTATGCGAATCCCAATTGATTCAATAGCCATGAGGCATATAGAGGATACATGGCCTGAAAAATTCAAGGATGAAGTATGAAGTCTACGACTCAGCATAGCCATGGATGGCGTCAACCCATATTCCCTCCAGAACACCAACTATTATGTTTGGCCTGTAGTAGTGATCAATAACGATATCCCCCATGGTTTTCCGCGAAGAATGAACATCTTATGTTGGCTCTCATAGTCCCTGGTATAAGACAAGTGAAGAATATGGATGTCTACTTAAAACCACTGGTAGATGAATTGAAGGAATTATGGGATGGGATAAATGTATACGATGTATCAAGACCCATCGCATTAGAGAGGAGTTTTACGTTGTATGGCTTATGTGTTTACACGACACATTATTATCCAGGCTTAGGAGTTTGCACTGGTAAATTATATGTTTAATTTATTGATTTTTTTATATACGGAGAAATATTCTTTCACATATTATTTATTTAATTCGTTGCAATTTTACTAGTCTTCATGATATTCTTTAATGTGCCATGCATTTTAATTGTATACAATAATA
This sequence comes from Pinus albicaulis, assembly GCA_034641835.2. Lineage (NCBI taxonomy): Eukaryota > Viridiplantae > Streptophyta > Pinopsida > Pinales > Pinaceae > Pinus > Pinus albicaulis. The sequence goes on from CM076579.1 coordinate 704,678,070, forward strand.
TCGCAGGTCTTGTAACAAAAGGGTATTTTGGATGTAAATGTTGTGGACCTTCTCTGAAAGCTAGATGGTCCAAGGATCTATGAAAGCCAGTGTATGATTTCTCCAAGGTATTCCTCCCAGAAGAACACCCTTACAAAAGAGCAACATCCACTTCCAATGGTAAACAAGAGAGAAACCAAAGGCCTCCAATAATGACACCAGTTGAATGGCTTAGAGCTTATGAGAGAGAGAAGGAGAAGGAGTTAACATAAATGTTCGATTCAAATGGGAATCCTATGTTCGATGATCTATAATTCTGCCGAACACCTATGTTGAAAATTTTCCCATTGGGATGAAAAGGAAATCTATCTTTTATAACCTCCCATATTGGGAGAATCTTAAGATTACCCACTAATTAGATCCCATGAATATATTTAAAAATGTTTCATCTTCTTTATGGAGGAACATATCATCGAAACAAAGTGACACATTGGTTGTTAGGAAAGATCTTATTACTTCAAAATCTAAAAAGACACATTGGCAAAGACGATTAGAAAGTACAAGATCAGAGGAAGGTGATGGTCCCTCTAATTTGTGGCATTTCAAAGAAGGTGATGTCCCATGGATTTTTAAAAAATATGATATTTCTTTGGCAAAGGAAGTTATAATGGGTGTGAGGGTGCCATCTTCATACGGGTCTTCACTACGGCGCTGCTTCACCGTGGATGACCATTTTTCAGGGTTGAAATTGCATGACCATCTGAATCTTCTAAGAGTACATATAATTTCAAAAGAATGATTTTATTATTTGTTATATTAATAAATTTTATCCCATGCAGGGATCATAAATCATAACAAATTTTGTATATTATTGCACGTGTTTATAACTTTGCAGTGTCATTATCCTTTGTTCGTGCGTGGGTGTGTGAAACATGAATTCCCTCAAGACCTAGGATGTTCCATATCTAAATTATCTACATTTGTGCGTTGGATCATGTCAAAGGAGATTCATGTGGCTAGCATTCCACAGTGGCGTCAAGAGATAGTTGAGTTTGTTTGTATGTTTGAGAAGGAACTGCCGATGAGTTTCATGGACTTGCAAGTTCATCTTATAATCGAACTAGTAGATGATTTTGAATTATTTGGGGTGGTTTCTTGTCCTTGGATGTTCTTCTTAGAGAGGTACATGAAGAAATTGAAAGGTTTTGTTCAACAAAAGGAAAAACCCGACGGGTCTATGGCAGAGGGCTACATATCATATGATTCTTTCTATTACACCAGTGATTACATCAAGCAGATCGACAATAGATAGTGGCAGTGATTTGCGACGATGAAATGGATGAAGACAAAAGAGAAGGGGATTTTCTCCAAACGAGTGGAAAAAAGCGCTTGATAAAGAGTAAGCGACTCATAATTTTTCAAATTTACACAAAGTAAATATTCATGTTGAACTTCGATATGATGTATATTTTCATCTCTATGTACTATATAATGTCGGTTTGATTTCATCAACGAATGTAGAAATTGAAAACCTAGTACGAGGGACATTAGGTTACGTCGGAAAGATAAAAGAGATCATTGAAGTGGATTTATCTTCTTTCCAATGTGTTATTTTTAGGTGCAAGTGGTGGGACACCTTTGATCAAAACAATGTAAAGTAAGATCGCAATAGCAAGCTGATATGTATCAACTCTAGAAATATGTGGGATGAAGCTAAGGAGCCCTATATTTTCCCCAAACACTGCAACCAGGTGTTTTTTTACCCAGATGTGTTGGATAGGGATTGGTGGTTCATATTGAGACATGACCCTAGATCAAAACATATTTTTGAGGACAAGAGTGTTATCATGCCATGCGAGCTGGAAGATAATGAGGGTGATCATGAAAACCGAGATTGGTATGGTACATGTGTTATTTCATCAATATTTCTACTTTTTAAGATGAGTTTTTCAAAACATTATAATATGTATTTTGAATTAATTGGTAATTTGCATTGTGTTAATGTTTAAATCAATATTTCACTTGATAATTTGCGATTATATTGATCTCAAAAACAATGGCATACTGTATAAAGTTCTTTTTTTTGTATGTAAGATCGTAATAAAATAGTGATAATTCTAAAGTAAATGAATTTATTTGCATTATTTTCTAAAATTTATTATGTTACAAAATTTCATATTATTCTAGATTTATTATTTTACGATTATTTAAAATTTTACAAATTTACAAATTTAAAATTTTTAATAATCACATTAATACAATTAAACTTTTACATAGAATTACAATTACAATTAAAATTACAATTACAATTTTACAATTTCACGTATTATTACATTTACAATTAAAATTACAATTACAATTTTAGAATTTTACATACAATTACAATCATTTCACAATAATACAATTAAATTTTTACAAATATTTTACTTAGAATTAGTATTACAATTACAACTAGAATTACAATTTTACAATCTCACGTACAATTACAATTATAATTACAATTTTAGAATTTTACATATATACAATTACAATTCTACAAATTTAAATTTTACAATTACAATTACAATTTTACAAATTTACATATATACCATTACAATTACAATTTTACAATTTTACATATATACAATTACAATTACAATAATTTCACAATAAATTAAATATTACAATTACAAATAAAATTTTACAAATATTTTACATACAATTACAATTACAAATACAATTACAATTTTAGAATTTTACATACAATTAGAATTACAAATATTAAAATTTTACAATATCATGATCATTTATTATTAAATTAATTAATAAACATCGCGATCATGATAACCATCATACAAACATCATATTCGACTAAAAAACACATTCAAATTCGCTAACATCATCGTGATCATGATCATCTAACAAAACACAATTAGCATTGTATAACATCATCACAACACAAACATCAAATATACATCCGATGTGAAATAACTGATATCACATACACATCTATCTGCAAGTTGCACATTAAATGAACATATCTAACATGACCTAACAATATACACATCATGATGATCACCAACATGTAAATTAAGTACAACTGCAACATGAACATAAAATACATGGACTATATATATATATATATAACTAAATAATGTCAAAAATATACAACTGTAATATAAATTTCATATATCAGCTGGTGGTACATCATCAATAGCAGTAATAGTCGAGGCTTGCTCAGTCAATGGTACAACCTTGACAAGCTCAGATACATGTTGATCATCACGTGCATGTTGATCTGGTATTGGTACCTCATGTTGATCATGATCAACTATTGGTTGTTGATCATGATGACTCGACATGGTCGATGGTCTAGCCTGCTCATGATCATGAGTACTGTTGGATGCTGCAGGCTGCTGACTCGACTTGGCCGATGGTCCAACCTGCTCTCCATGATGACTGTTGCTCGATGCTAGTGGAGGCTGCTCATCTGGTGTGGCGCGAGGTGAACGATGATCACTCCCCTAATCGTGATCATCAGATGATGTGTCACTACTCGCAGACTGTCAATCATGTGTTACGTCTCGACCATGCCTATAACGTGCAAGGGTCCTCATCAGCCATGTAACTAAGGTCGTAGCTCCTATGACATGCCGCATTAGGTTGTACATGTCACGCGACATGCCTCTCCACATATATACCAGCCTACCATCGACATGTATGTCTCTCATAGTAGCGGGCCTGACTCTCGCCTCAACAATAAATGCACAGATTTGGTCGCCCAACTCCATCCTCAATCTGCTATCAAGCCTATCGCGCCTAGAAAAAGGCCGTACCGGCACACCAGTAGGAGCAGGTCTCTCTGCACCAGCCTAATGATCCTCGACATCTGACATATCCCGATTGTCATCAGAATCCACACCTGGATCATTTCGTGGTGCTGGCATGTCCTCACCATCAAAAGACCTAATGTCTGCAAAATATATACAACTACACAATTATAATTAGACAATTTCATTACAAAATTTAATAAAAAAAAGTTAGAGAACATGTTAGAATAAATTTAAATAAAACAGCAATATTACCTCTATCATCTGGTGGCTCATCATCTGTGAAGAGGATGTTGGCACACCCTCCCCAATCCAAACCAGAATAAGGACAAGGGACCATAAAGAAGGGATTCTTGTCAACACTAGCTAGCAACTCCAGTGCATCATATGATATCCTCGTAGAAAACTCAGTCTCGCCCCTCTTAGGCATCATCTATCCCCACATGTGCATCCATGCCTCCAACATCGGCCTACGAGGCTGCTGAACAAAAGTAAGCCTCATCTCTTTAAACCTCTCAAAAAATAAACAAAAAATCTCTGAAGCAAAAGGGAAGTTGACCCTCCCTTGTGCATGACCATGACATCTATCTTAGGCTGTAAAAAACTGTCGCAAAAAAATGGCAGACCACCTGACAAGTCGTGGCTCCTATACTAAAGAATCAACATAATATAGAAGTGGGAAACTAATGTGTTTCTCATTTTTGGTGTTGTGTGAAATGGTAGAAATCAAAAGTTAGAGGCACCTCACCTCCTCGCTACCAAATGCAAAAATATGTAACTGACCTCCAGAGACTTGAAAATCTGAAGGATACAGTATATCTGCGCTAATGTATCTTTGGGAGTACACCAACTGAATCCCTACTGCATAGCCAACTTGAACCTCTAGGAACAAGGAAAAATCCACCCCTCTCCTTAATAGCCCTATAATAAAATAGATGTCCTCCTCAGTGGGCGCGTACCACTGGTTAGGACCAACCCAGAAAGCCAGTAGGCGGGCATTGCACCTGCAGATAAGATGTCTCAAAAACAAACCATGGCCCTTTAGGGAAGTATCCTCCTCATAGAACTTAAGGAGACCTACCTGCCTTAGGAGCGCCTGGGTAGTTGCTGTAATAGAGCGAGGGTACGCATCTCTCTCCCTCTCTCTTGCCTCCCACAGGTGAACCATGTTATACTGGTCTGCCTATTGTTGTTATTGTTCCCTCTCTTCTCTCCTTTCATGTCTCTGAATGATTGACCTATTAAATACAATTTTTTTATTTAATGGGACATGTATTTAGGAATATACATATATAATTTTTTTTGGGAAAAAAAAACAGTCGGTGCACCACAAAAAACAGGCATGCAATGGTCTCGGTGCGTCTTTTTTTGTCGCGCACCGGTGGTGGTGCACCAGAAAATCTTCAGTGTGCCGGAGGTGGTGCACCTGCAAGTTTTCAGTGCACCACCCTCCTGTAATTATTCATAAGTCAATGGTGCAGTGGTATAATAGACCGCACCGTTGACTATGGACAAGTGTCGGGAGGGCGGTGCGCTGACCAAACTATACACCCCGAGGCATATAGTTTGGTCAACGCACCGACCTCCTGCCATCATCACATATTCAATGGTGCGATCATTCACCAAGCCGCACCATTGATCGTGTCAAAATGCTGGAATGTGGTGTGTTAACAAAAATACCTGCCTCGGGGTATATATTTCAGTCAACGCACCGCATTGCCGCTATTCTACAGGGTCAATGGTGCAGTCGGATAACCGACCACACCAAACCCTTTTTAATTTTAAAATAGAATAATGTGCCTTTCGGTATCACCCCAAAATCAGTGTGGATATCGTTAGCATTGGTTACGGTCTGGCCTGTAAATTTACAGGCCGCACCGCGAACAGGTGCGAGTCGAACGACTCGAGCGCACTGCGACAATTTTTTATTTTTTTTTAATGGTTAATTTTAAGGTAATTTATAATTCTAATCTACTAAAAGGATTAATTGTGGAAAAACAAGAAAAATACCCATATATTTGGCTGTTGAGGAGGCATATTGGTTGTATAATTTGCAAAAGTAAATTTTCCCACCGTTTTGCAAAATTCAAAATGGAGATTGGTGGGCAATGCACAACAGCAGAGCGTGCAATGGGTGCAATGGGAGCACCAATGTCAGGGTGGCTTAGACAAGGATAATTTGCACCGGTGCTTGAGAGCTCTGGAGCACTGATAAAAGTGAAAAATGAGGTTTTTTGGCCGTAATTTTTTTCTATTTAACCTTGTTCTGATTCGTGGGGTTTTATAGGCGCACAAGTGCAGTTTCTTAAGACCACACCAGGCGGTTTCAATTTTGACATGGGGTTTTAGGATGCACCGCTGCAGAATATTTGTAAAGCACCAGTGCGCTACAATAATATAACGCACTGGGTGGGTTTGTACGGAGCACACAGTGTCCAGTATGCCAATTTTTTGTGTGAACCGATGCTTTCTATTGTTCAATGCACCAGTGCAGTTTAGGATGATAAGTGCACTGGACGAAAAACATCCACAAAAACTTCCACCCACCAAAATGGAAAATTATAGGGCATTTTCCTTGTAGTGGAACTGTGAAGTGTTTTAATTGCTACAACACCCTCAAAAACATATGCTAGAGGGTATTTTCCTTGTAGTGGAATCATGAAATGTTGTCATTGCTACAACACCCTCCAAATTTTGGCCTATATTCAAAATTTGGAGCCTCCCTTTGACCATGTGAACTATGATTTCTTATTATTAGATCCATATCATGCTTACTTCCTGAGATTCTAAGTCCCTTTTTGAAGGAATTCCAAGTGTCTTCGTTTGTTAAGGAAAGTGTCACTCTTTTTGAAAGGCAGTCATGGAACACCTTTAAAAGGTATATTTGGTTCTTTCTCTTATGCTAATGGATTATATTTATCATCAAGATATGCATTGGATTCATTCTCAAGGTAATGTACACTTTATTGTTGCACTCCACACTTGTGTTTCAAAGTGTATCTTAAGTGTCTCACTTGGAGTTAAGTGTTATTTTTTTCTCATTTCAATGCATGTATGTTGATTTTCGGTGTTGAGTGTTCCATTTTCAAGTGGTTGGTCATTTATGAGTGTCTGATCATGTTCAAGCCTTGTTACATGTTCTATTCTCATCCTTCTACTTTACTAATCCCACACTTAGCCAATTTTTTAGCTTTCTTGTCTCTACAACTTGCTCGGCCAACCACCCATCCCTTTACCTCATTGAACTATGCACTATGTAGTCACAAACCCCAGTCAACCATCCTTGCCTCTAAGAGTTGCACATTGCACAGTCACTACCCCTACCAATTTCACATTACGCAATCACAGTACTCAATCACTATCAAATTCATTTTCCCACTGTGCAATCCTTTCCCAATTAGGCCCCCACTACACATTGTGCATTATTATTAAAACATTAGTCCCTGACTCAACCTTTGTAATCCTCATATGTGTAGTACTCTAACTCTTCCTTCTAGAAATGTGCATCGTGCAATCATAGTGAGAAAGCCTACCTCCCTGCTTCCATGACTCCCTCAACTATGCAATCAAGCTCCCATGTCCCTTAGTCACTGTGCACCAGGGAAAATTTTAAGGATGGAAAATTATCTTTAATTTTAAAAAATTGGCGAATCTCACTAGTCCCTAATATGAAAAATATAAAATGCTTATTGGTGTATTTGTAAAATTATTCAAATTTATAATGATTTTATATATACTCTCTATATAACGTTGGCGATTTTTAACGTAAAATAATTTTATATTGTAAAATTTGGGCGAATCATTTTTATAAAAAATGGAAATTGGCCAATCTTTTTTTTGGAAAAATCATGGAAAATTAGCCCACTTGCGAATATTAGCCCCTAAAATTTTCCATGCTGTGCACTGCGTAGTTACATAGCCTACACCCAAATCCCTTCCTCTTTATCCTCTGCATTATGAAATCCCTTTTCATCGTCCTAAAACTAGTACTTTGTCCTATCTCAGTTAAAATGTTGCATGGGAAACATAATATACTAGGATATTTCAGGATTGATTTCGTCTTGTCATGAGTGAATTCCATTTTCAGGTGTTGTTTTCTTGACATGGCAAGATGATGCTAAAGCAGGATACCAAGGAGATGCTACAATAATACACTTGAGAAATTGAAGATGCAAAGAGATCATCAAGCAAAGAAATAAAGGTACATTAGATCACGATAGAAGAATGAAGATAAAGATCACTTTGAAGACTCCAAATCATTCCAGCCTTTGGGGGATGAAGATGAAGTACATGCAATACATATGGGAAGATAATGGCTAGGAAAGAAGCTTGGAATTGACATATCACAATAAAGTTCCATGTCACCATCACCAAGTCATGGCTTCTCCATTTGTCGCCATAATATTCATATGTGTCATTGTATCTTTCCACATCATTTGTAGAAATGTAACGTTGTATTTTGAAAAAATGTAAAATGTGTGAAATCCCAAGGTTCACACATTATAGAAAATCCTTGAAACCTTGAAATTGTGTTGATGGTGCTGGAAATCCATCAACCAACGAGATCTCCCTGATGTGAAGTCCAAATTAGACCTCACACCATTTCGAATAGGAGACCCATTTGGAGTATCAGCCCAGTTTCCATATATTCTTATAGATTTACCTTGGCTCTAACTATGAGCAAGAGAGAGGGGTGCACATGTGCCTTTGAAAAGCAAAGGGGTGTTCCTGGTGACTGTTCGGTCGTATGTGTGTCAAATTTCTTTTATTATGAAAGGGAAAGAGAAGTGAGCCTCTAAGAGAGAGGTAATAGTGCCACCCTAGTGGAGACACACATAGACAAGAAGGATTAATTCAATATCCAGTGGAATAGTCCACAAGGATATGATAGCGATAAAAATAATTACAACACATTCTCAATAACATTAGTACTAAAATAATTGAAATAGTTCAACTACTTTAGCAAAAATGAAAGAAAACATGAATTATAAACAACCATAGAATAGTATTAAAAATATTCATAATGCATGAATGAAGAACGTGTTGGCCATGAGGCTTCTGTTATTAATTAAAAGTTCCAAGACACATGTATACAATCAACACCACTAGCTCCAATAGTGGAGCATTGGAGCCACTCCTTTCTCCTCAAAATAACAAGATTGTCTCTCTAATGCCTTGCGGTAGGATCCAAGGTGAAAAGGTCATTTTATCATATAATGAGGGTGTATATATAACCAATGGGGTGATGCTTCAACTCCCTTCTGACTCTTTGACTACCCTCATGATTGTTTGACTTCTTATGACAATTCAACTTTACATGACTCTTCATCTTATGTACATGTCCTTTGAAATTCCACTTTACAATACATTTTTCAAATAAAAAATTACATAATCCACAAGACTGATGTGGCGTATGATGACTCATGACATGACGTGGCATGAAACTGCAGACAATAAATTCTTGATGACATGAAAATGTCAACCCATTCTTGTTGATCCTTTGTCTTCAACAAGAGGTGTTCATGAGAGATATTATTTGTTCTTCATATCCATGCTCCAAAGGGTTGTGAATGATATGGATTCCTTGTGTGGTCCTAATCTTTGATCTTCTATTGTAATACAATTTCCCTTTATCTTCTCACCTGATGATCATCTTATCTCTTCAATTTCATATGTTTCTTCTAGAATGTCATCCTTCTCCATCTCCTTCTTCATCATATTTCCATAACATGATAGAGTACCTGCATCTACAATCCACTCATGACAAGGTGACATTAGTTCAGTAAACCCCTAGTCTAAGATGGTGCATATTGATCCAGTCACTGAGATGGAACTGGGTGACCGGTTGGGAAATATGCTTAGTGACTGCACAATTTTGTAGCTCGAGTATTCAAGGGTGAAGCTTTAGCTTTGAGACTACACAATGTGAATTTCGGGCTAGACTAAGAAAGAAAATTGTGCAATATGGGAGCTCAATGTGATACGTTGAGGGGATGGCCACTGTATCATCCTATTGCACAATTCTAGAAGGTAAAGGAGGTTGGTCCATTTGGAAATTGTGTAGCTAAAGAGCTCAAGGGCCGAGCTTGATGTCAGAGATTGCGCAATGTGAAGTTGATTCTAGGATGAAGGGCTAGATTGCGTAATTCTAGAGGCCAAGGTGTGAGGTTTGAGCACTAGAATTGTGAAATGCACAGTAATCAAAGGACAGGAGGCTAGGGCATTGCATAGTTACGCAGTTCAAGAGATCAAGGTTGAGGCTTGAGGAATAAGACTCTGCAATGCATAGTGTTATCTTGGTTGGATAGAAAAATCACGTAGTTCTGGGACTCAAGGGCTAGGCTTGAGCACTGAGGTTGTGAAATGCATAGTTCTAGGAGGCATAGACTATGCATTTCGTAGTTCCAAGAGACAAGGTTTCTACTTGCAAACCGAGCCTACGCAGTGTACAGTTTAGGGGGGCTCAAAAAGGCTGAGTGGCCCTATTAGGAGTTTTTCCAATTTTGACTAAGTGTTGGATTAGTGAGAGGAAGTTGAATAAAAGAAAGACTTGGACATGATCACACCCTTATTTCACTTAATGACACAAAATGGGTCACTTAGAACACATTAAAAATTATTTTCCTCAATGCATCAGCATTGCAACAACCCATTCCAAGTGCAACACTAAAGATACACTTTGCGACGATAATGAAGACACTTGTGTGACAACGTGTTAAACTTTGGAAACGAGTGAAAAAAATTTATACACAATAAGAACAACTCGTTATCTCAAATATTTCCCCTTGAAACAAATTGTTAGGAGTTTTTCCAATTTTGACTAAGTGTTGGATCAGTGAGAGGAAGTTGAATAAAAGAAAGACTTGGACATGATCACACCCTTATTTCACTTAATGAAACAAAATGGGTCAATTAGAACACATGAAAAAATATTTTCCTCAATGCATCAGCATTGCAACAACCCATTCCAAGTGCAACACTAAAGATACACTTTGCGACGATAATGAAGACACGTGTGCGACAACGTGTGAAAATTTGGAAACGAGTGCAAAAAAATTATACACGATAATAACAACTCATTATCACAAATATTTCCCCTTAAAACAAACCAAAACTCCACTTTACATGATAAGAATAAATTCCCACGCCAAAAATTGACACTTTCTATATGAAAACAAAAGTGCAAACGACACTTGCAATATGCGAACGACGGTGAACAAAACACATTTCTGGGTGAATATAACATGAAAATGGCACTAATTAAATGGAAAGAAAACGAAATTGGCAGCAGAAAACATGAAAATGATACTCACAAAAATAAAATTTTGTGAAGTGAAATTTTTCAAAACTAATTGAAATAGAAGAAAAAACATAGCTAGAAGTGAGAAACTGATGATGTCAGTGCACACTCACTATCGTCATGGATTGGTCATCCCATAGGCATAGTCTTGATGGATCATGCTATACTTGTTCAAGATTGCATAAAATAATGCACTCATGCACTTGTTACGGACTGAACATGTGTGAACAAGTTCCTTTGACACTTCCAATACACGAAGGGAGCTCAAAAGCATCAAATGAATGAGAAGTGAATACATAATTTCCAATCTAAATATACACAGTAATCTCCAAAATTCGAGTGTAAGAAAAATTTTAGAGGGTTTTTGTCACAGCAACAACACTTGGAGACACACTAGTAGAACTCCAGCTTCTCTGCCTTGGCCAACTCTTTCGTACAGGGTCTAGTTATTATGGGAGTATTGATTCATCGTTGAGATTACAATGACTTCCCCATCTCCCAGATGCATAAACATAGTCCTCTTCATTCCTTTACTTGGTTAAACACAAACATAAGGTCAGTGATCACAAAATGTTTCGAATCAAGAAAGGGTAATGAATTTCACGAGATTTATATTTAAGGGTGTATTTTTTCATCTCTAGTGTTGCTCCGCTACCAGCGGGCCTTGAAATAACCCTGTCAGAGTCGCTTCAGGGACACAAACATTGATCCGCTACCAGCAAGCCTAGAAGGTACCTCAATGAAGTTACGTTCTTCACCTCTCTGCGCAGGAAGCCTTTCTCTTCTTTCGCTTTTATTTATTTATTTTATATAGGAATCTACATTGAAACTTATTAATTTCATGGGAAGAAGAGGGATCCCAACTTATTGAGTGAAATAGAGGTTGTCCCTTCAGAAAAGAATATATAAAAACTTTGATGTTTTTTTTCTAATTTCGCTTTTCCCCTTATCCTTCTCTACTTGATCAGATCATTCTGAAAACACTAAAACATAAAAACGTGAGTGTAGGCATGAGGCTTCCATAATAGACATGGATATCATAGTTCGACACAAGGATTTATTAATGCAAGGATCATATTTTCCGTCAGAACATCATCGATCAAAGATGTAACCAAGAAAAGGAAGAAGGACAAAGATTTATACAAATGTTGCAGTTTCACAAAGTCATTTTTTATTTTTCCACATCGTCTTTCGAGCCAAAATACGACACCCTTCATGCAAAGTCTTATCAACAAAATAAAATGGAAAATATATGACTCAACAAGAAATCAAAACAAAATTATGATAAAATGAAGCTAAACCAAACATGATGCAAGACAGAAGTAAGAAAAGACAAGAAAGACTAAGAGAACAAGTGAAGGATGAGTGCAAGGGAGGGAAACAAGAATGCAACTAATACTACTCATAACCTACACAGGTAGAAGGTAAGGGTCAATTGTAATGAAATTTATAGTGAAGCCACTGTAGTTTTCTCTGACTTGAATTCACAAATTTATGATCGATTAAAATTGATATAAGGTAGTGTGAAACAAAAAATATAAGAACTTGAATAACTTGCACAATAAATGGAAGGTATTTCCTGTTAGAAAAAATATGTTTCATTGTTACGACTTTTAACCAATTTACATTCTTGCCTTTTCTAGGAGAACCATCATTCAACAAACCTCAAAAAATTCCTGCAAATGTGTCTCCATCTACACCAAACTCCTTGGCGAGCATGAGGAAATATCGAAACTTGTTATTTGCAATGGAGCATTCCAAGTAAGATTTCTCCAACCATTAGACAATTGGATCGTGAAGTTTGAAACAATCCTCTTGAAAATCTTGAAAACTTTGAAATAATGAATCTTTGATTAAAAGCATGGGATCGGGATGAGAATATTCTGAGGGAAAATATATCTTATCGTATTTAGAAGGCTTGTCAAGATAGTGAGGACCTGAAATAACCATCGGCGAAGGCTGAAGTGCCTCAGCTGCTTTAAAAGTATACGAATGGTGATGTAAAACATAAATATTAATAAATGTGAACAAAATTTAATAAATTATACTGGTGGTAAAATGATAAAATGAATGACAGTTAATATTATGATCAAGTGGACTGATTAAAGCATTAGATTCATAGTTAGTAATTAACAAAGATAAATGAATTTGAACGACTCTGTGAATTCTCTGAACAATTGGACCAACTTCCTCGCAAGTCAAATACAAAAAACCATTTTCCTATAACTGGTGAAAAATTGTACAAGCATCGTAGTCATTGAAAGAATTTAAAAGGGATTCCAGCACAAGAAACAGATGAGACTAGCTAGGACATAGTGAATGGAGAAGAATTTGGTTTGCGGGATAGCTCATCCATTCATTATCACTCAAGAGGATTTGAGTTGCGATGAGGGGAAATATTTGTAATAAAAAATTCAAAAGAAAAATGAGAAGTTGGCTATTAAGAAATGAATCTGATAGGCATGATCCCTTCGGCCAAATATAGTCTTTTAAACGAACAAATTCACAATTCTTTGACTCTATGAGAGATACACATTCAAACCTAATTTTCATGAGAGATATTTGTATGAAGATGGATCAACATATGAAGATTCTTAAATCCTATCAAAAACCAAATCTCAAAAATTCGAAATATTACATCTAAAATACCAAACATATTTCTGAAATAGATTTACATCAAGTGAAACCATGCAAAGAGAAGGATTTTATGAGAGAAACAAGATCTTACTTATTTCGGGGGGCTTACCAGAGTCACAAGATCCAGACATAACCATCAACAAAATTTGAAGTGCCTTGACTTCCCGACAAGTCCTATAACTTTCGAGGATTGTAAAATAACATATTGAAGATTAAACAAAATCGTGCATTGTGTGAGGATATTTTCTACCACTGGTTTCAATAATACCACTTCTCACCAAATGGAAGCCATCTCTGTCATTAACTTGACCATATTTTTCAACTTCAACAACCAAATTTCTGAAGTTGAAAGATTCATTTGATCTCAAATTTGAAGATGTATGAATCAGAGAATTTTTTTGAGAAAGTTGGTTTGGAGAGTTGTCTTTATGTAAGATGAGAGATGATGAGGGATGAGAAGAGGATTCAATGATTTGATTGTTTTCATTTCCATCATGGATAATATCAACACCTTGTGTCAATTGAGAATTTAACTTATCCGATGAAGAACTTGAAGATAATGGATTATCTTTGTTGCAAGTATATGCATTGAAAATGGTAGAGCACAAGGGATAGCGAGATAAGGAGGAAGTTTTGATAATGACATATTCTTTGACTGAATCAGATTTTAGATCTAAAGTAAAGTCTTCACAATAAACCGAAAGATCAGTTGATGCACCTGGGAATTCATGATTGCATACATCAACAGAGTCATCATCATTGGAATGATTGTTTCCCAAGGCTACGGATTGATCGAAATAATTTATTACATTTGATTCACTGTCGAGATTACCATATTGAAAATCATCCAAGAATGGAAGTGCATCATATTGACATGTAGGATTTTGAAAAACAAAAGCAATATTGAAATCATATTCACCTTCCTGCTCCTCTACCTATGTAATGTGGCTACCTTGTATCTGATTGCAATTTGAACCAACAACTTGAAAATAAAGGGAGTTTAAAAAACTAGTTGGTGGAGCATATTGATCGGGTGTATCACAGTAAGATGAGTCATGGTATGTAGAAGATAGAGGATAAAATAAATCCATATCAGATTCAAGACTAGAGTTATTAATAGTAACATCATCTTGCAGAATGGGGGATTTAGTATTCACCATGGGCTTCATGAGCCATTCTCAGATTTCCTCCATTGAATCTGAGTCATGAAAAGTGTAAGAAGCATGAGAAGATGGATTAGGAATTTTAATGTCAAAACTCCCACATTTATTATCATTGCAAGGAGGCACCCTCATTGGAACTAGAAAAGGAGGACAAGGAACAAAAGGAGAAATGGATTCCTCCTATGAAATTAGAGGTCTCTCATGATTTACGAGAGCTGCAAAATTAGAAATATTAGGGGGTCAAGCTCACCATGCAAAGAGATATGAACCAAATGCTGAAAATTTTGTTTAAAGAAATCACAATCTGTATCTTCTTCAAGATATTCACAACAAAGGTGAAGGAATCGATCATAGAAATCATCGATCGGTTCATTATAATTAATTCTTAACTGATTGATTATTTTATAAACATATCGGTAATCATACTTATTAAAGTCTTAATGAATATCCTTATGGAAATGGTGAAAACAATGGATGGAAGTAGGTGTTAAGGTATGGCACCATCGATTAACATGACCTTCAAGGATGAGGAAGAAAATCACACAAGAAAACTCTTCAACATCAATTTCGTAAGATTCACAACATTTAAGAAAATCATAAATGTGTTTGGTTATCATTGTTACATCTTGATGATAAAATTTAACTGAGATAAGTGATAGAGAGGCTCATCGAGGATTGAAAATTGAAAAATGGATAAATTAGAGAAACACCATGGGAGTGAGATTGGAGGATGAGCCATTCTAGATAAGAGGTTCAAAACAAACTCAACGGGCATTGTTATACCAATTTTTGGTCATCTAACCTGTTACTATTAGATGGACCAAAGTACACCATGTAAGACCAATTTTACCCTAAGTAAAATTTCTTTCACTATGAAAAATAACTTAGTAATCCTTAATTTATTAAGTTGTTTATGGTCTAAATAGGAAACCCCGTGAGGAAATATTGAATAAATCCATATTTGTTTGATTTTCCTCAAGGAATAATTAGTTAAACAACAGTTTAATTAATATTCCTGGTCATATTTACCCCAAAACAGGAAAATTAATTAGATAAATCATTATTTATCTTATTATTTTCTGGGAATAATTATTTAAACCATATTTAGATAATATTCCTTGTTAAATTTGACTAAATCATTTACAACTAATTGAATAAATCACTATTTATTTAATTATTACTCAACCACATCCTTAAAATAATAAATAAATCATTTATTTATTTATTATTTACAAATAAAGGGATTTAACCAAATTCAAATTCTTTTTCCCTCCAATAAATATAATAAAATATTCAATAAAAGTTGGATCTAGATTTGGCTAATAATATTTTAATTATGCACCAATATCTATACTAACTCAATATTTTGTTATAAATAGAAGGTTTGTTCCATTCACTCACTACCTTTTTTTGCCTAAAGATCACTTTTGATCTATACTTTTTGTCTGACTTTGATCCTCCATCATTGTCATATTTTGCTACCATTTTTCTTGTGAGCTCCCTTTTAGTTCCATTTTTTGTTTGGGTTTTCTACACCATCAAGAGAGAGAGATCTTAGATCTGAAGTGCTGAGGACATACAAGAACCCATCCCATTGAGGGGGACTGGTAACATATTTCTATGTTCCCTTCCCAGGTCTCATAAATACAAAAATTCTTTAAAAATATTCTTGTCTTGTCTATTGGATGCAAGGAGCAACTCTTGCTTTTTATTTACTGCTTAATGTCTTTTACTGCATAGATCTGGATTTTGTAGCATTTATCTTGGTCAACTAACTGCAGATCTAAAGAAATTGGCAGTCATATTTGATGTTAGGGTTGTTTGTTATGCACAGCTAAAGTGGGATTTTTTCGTACACTTGCGATTAGAATTCATACTAACAACTGGCGACTCCACAAGAGTTTACGATTACAACCTCTGTCATTTTTCAGATCCCTGCATGACCAGCTGCTTCAAACCCTATGATTTTTCTTCAGCTTCTTGTTTTTCTTTTCTTGATGTTGTTTCTAACCTATAAAACCCTAAAACAATACAAATTCTAACTTCCGTGTGTTTCTGAACCTATTACGCAGGTGAATGGCATCAATCGCAGCTGAGATGACACTTTTTTTTGAAACCTGCTGTCAGGAGTGCTGAAAGTGTAAGTCACACTTTTTGGGCCAAAACCTGTGACCTGAACCTCTAGGACGCAGAAAATAACCTCAAACTTGCGACCTCTACAAAAATCAGGTCAAACACTGCAACCTGTACTTTTTGCGGGAATTTTTCTGAGATTTTTTGGGTTTGTCTGGGCTACTGTTTAGGGTTGTCTAATCTCTGTCTCTGCCCATTTTGGATATGTAATTTCTCTATTTTACTCATCGAAGTAGTAACCTAGCCCCCTATGGCTTCAGTACACTTCCACCTTTCTAGGAGGAATTTAGCTGAAGTAGGTCGTCTGAAATTTCAGTGTGTTTAGCCATTTTTCAGATTGGTTATTCATCCATCCAAAGCACCTCTTTTTAGTTTTGTTTGGTCCTCCTCTAGGGACCCCTATGTTTCCCTTCAGGTTTTTGTCTTTCGCAACCTCATTTGCAGCACTTTCCCTCTAGTTTTTTGTTGTTCTCTGCACCTATTTCCAGAAAATCTGACCTTTAGATCATTTTCCCTCCTGACTTTAGATCCATTGGCTATTTTGGTGTGTTTTGACTAGATTTTTTCCCACCCACAGACTAGTCGTTGAGAAGCCCGCCTCCTTGGGTTTATATTGATGCATATTTAGCTGTTTATTTTCTGTTATATTCAGTTTACTTTACTGTTATTTGCATATTTTTTTTACAGTTATATAACACACTTTTTCTTTTTTCTCTACAAACATCTGGGATTAAAAATTAAAATTAACACACTTAACACACACAACCTAAGTGAAGAGCCCCTGGTTAACACCCCTAGGCAAAGACTATAACATTGTAATCATTTGATCATGCACCTCTCTGCCCTTGTTTCGACATTGTAATAATTTTATCCTACACCTCCTTGCCCTTGTTGGTCTCTCTTCCTTTTGTGATCCGTGTTTCTTCTTCCATCATTGCACCCCCAAGGCGTTTATCTCGGAGACTTATTGGCCTTCACCCTCAGTTTTCGTTAGGAAAACTTACTCCCCCGCGTAGGATTCGAGTTAGTCCTCCATCGAGTCCCCATTCTGACTCCGATTTTGGTTCATTGGGTTCCCCTTCTGGTTCTATCCTCGGTCCCCCTATCACCTTCACCGTGTTTGGTTCAGGACCTAACGCTGGTGGTAGCCTCGGCCCTAATGCTGGGAATACTACTAGTGAGACCGCAACAGGAATTATCCCTGCTGCTACCTTACTCCCTTATATGGTAGGCCTTAGTCTTCCCGATTTTAACCAGTTGATCAATGACCCCATACACCATGACCCTGGTTGGCCTGCTATGCCAACCAAGCTCCCTTCCAACATCCCCAAGTTTGAAGGTCTTGCTAGACAAGATCCTATAAACCATGTTCAATCTTTCCACATGTGGTGTTCGTCTAACTCCATCACCGATTACTCTGTCCGTCTCGATTGCTCCAACGTAAGCTTACTGGAAAATCTTCTAAGTGGTATTTTGACCAGGCCTCCTCCTCTCATACTACGTTTGCGACTCTTGCCCAAGATTTTCTGTCTTACTTCTAGCTTCCCCTTCATTATGACACTGGTACCGAACTTTTGACCTCTTTCCATCAATCATCTATGACCCGCCTATCCGATCATGTCCAGGAATGGCGGAGAAGAAAGAACCTATGTTGAGCCCCTACCTTTGAAGACCGTGTCTACATGGACTAGTTTCTCAAATCCCTTTTGCCTGCTATCGGAAAATATGTCGTATCTCATTTCCCTCAGATCGAAGAAGCTGCTCTCCAGATTGTGTTAAGATATGACCCGATCTACACACAGTCTGGTTATGTTTATACCGTCTTAACTGATCTCCCTAGACCCGGTGGTGCCAATGCACCGGGGGAATCCCATTCCGCCGATGGTATCGTTGGAGCCCTTTCTCATCCGTACATTCATCCTCCCATGGGTTATGGTTTCCCTTAGGGAGGGGCTAACTCCTCCAAAACTTTTCCCCCTCCTGGTACCATATATCCAGGATATGGTATGCCTCCTCCTTTTGCCCAACCTGTTTACCACAATGTTGCCCAAACTCCTTATTATCTGTATCTACAGCCTAGTGCTCCAGCTCCTCCAGCATTAGCACCCCTGCATCCCTTGCCTTCTCAACCCCCTCAACAACAGCCACCACCCCCACAGGGGCAGGTGTATGCATAGCAGGGCACAACTAATCCTCCTACTTCCAAAAATAATAGGAAATGCACCCAAAATCAATCTGCCCTAGGTAATCAAGGACCTAATCCCCAAGGGAATGCACCTAACACTACCAACCAGCAACAAGGAACTCAGCCCAAGAAGGACAGGCATTTTCACATTAATAAGCCTTGTTCTTGTTGCGGTGTTAATGGTCACTACACCCAAAATTATCCTCTTTTACCTCAGATGCGTCAGATGTGGAAGACTCAAACAACATCGCGTGGAAAACAAGCCTCCCCTTCAGTTCCTCCCAATGTTGCACCTATACATCCTACCGTGTTTACCAATCCTTTCCCTCAATAACGATTCGTGGCTACCCAACCCCCTGAAGGTCAGGCAGCCACTCAACCTCCTCCATTTGGTACCTCTGATTACCAGATTCTCATGATGAACTCTAACCAACCCATTACCATTGACCTCAACCTTCAAACTCGGTCTCGTCGGTACAACAAGCCTCCTATTACGTCTACCCCCGAGCCCCCTTCTTCAAGTTCCACAAAGCCTCTTTCGACAACCAATGGTCCTTTACATATTCCTCAACCTAGGACAAAGGTTGATACCAAGATCCCCAAGGGACCATTATGCCGAAACTCTTCTTTTGGAAAAGTTTCCCATTCATATAGTATAGTAGATGATTTGGTGTAA
This sequence comes from Pinus albicaulis, assembly GCA_034641835.2. Taxonomy (NCBI): domain Eukaryota; kingdom Viridiplantae; phylum Streptophyta; class Pinopsida; order Pinales; family Pinaceae; genus Pinus; species Pinus albicaulis. The sequence goes on from CM076579.1 coordinate 704,697,952, forward strand.
TCGCTTGCTGCCATCTCAACGCTGGAACTCCTCCAGTCGTACCCTTCACAATTAAAATCTCTACTAACTGCCATAGGCATTATGGATCCTTCAGATGATCGTTTGATCATCTTTGATGTTGACCGATCAGAACATCCTACCCTTCCTGCTTCCGTTGCCTTCCAAATCCCCGTCAAGATATGGAATGCCAACATCTCCCATTGTATCATTGATGAGGGGGCATCCACCTGTGTGATGTCCGCTTTAGTTTGGAAGCAACTCGGATCCCCTGAGTTTTCCCCTTCCACTATCACCCTCTAAGCCTGGGATGGCCATTCTTCCTAGCCCATTGGCCTATTCCGCAATTGTCCTATTACTCTTGCGGGCAAGTCTATTTGTGTTGACGTAGAAGTCATTGATGCCCCCTTAGATTACAACATTCTATTGGGTTGTGGCTACACTTATGCAATGTCTGTTGTCCCATCTGTGGTTCACCGCAAGATGTCCTTTCCTCATAATGGAAAGATTGTCACCATCAACCAGTTGACATGTTACGAACCGAAGTCTCAAACCTCCCTTGAGTCCATCATCTCTTCGGTGGCCAAGAAACAAATAGTCGAACCTTTGACCAGTGTCTCACCCGGAGTCTAAAAAGACTCCTGTTTTCTTGGTTCTTTCCCTGGTCTTCCTACTCTTGCCTTTGATCCTAGCTCGTCGAACATTTGCATGATGCAATCATCTCGGGCTTCCCTAAAGCGGTCTGCTTCGACTAGTCAGCATCCCCGCCCTCTGCAACCTTCTCCTAGAACTTCGACCCAGCCTTCAAGATCCCCTCCTTAAGGCCCTTCATTTGCAGCTGGTATCCATGAGCCTCTCTACCCTCCTGGCACGGTTCCTTCTGACCTTAACCATCTCGGAGTTGTACCGCCTAGCCATTACCCCTCCGGTCAGATACCGTTCTTAGCTCCCCCTCCTGGAGTATTTTTGGTACCTGTTATGGCTACCTTATTCCTTCCTAACCTGACCGTGAGGATCCCAGTCTGGTACATTGATCCCCCAGCCATTATCCTGCCTGGTCAGCCCAAACCTTACCTTGCTTTGACCCTGGTTCAACCGGTCCCCATGACCCCTCCCTTTGTTATCCTGTCTCAGCCACGTCAACAGGGACCTAATCCTATTGCGACAGCTTCCGGTGAAGGGGGAAAAGCTCGCAATAAGGAACCTAAAGATAAGGTCGCCCCAACAAACCCTGCTCCTCCTCAGCCTCCAAAGTGTACACCTTCATGTGCTTTGTGTGATGTTGTCAGTCATGCAATCCATAATTGTCCTGAATTGCTTCGTCTTAATCCCATGGTCAATGAAGTGTTTCTTGAGTCTGATATCCCAGAAGTCCATGTCACTTTACCTGATTCAAACAAGAAACTAAAGAATTTGTGCACAAATCACCCCTGTGCTTTGTGTGATTTCCATGGCCACTATACTTACCTTTGTCCCTGCCTTGAAGAGTACCACTCCTCTTTGGAAGCGGTTCGCCAATTCAAGGCCAAGCACAACGATTCCACCACTCCCTTATTTGTGTGTTTCGCTTCAGCAGAACCATAGGACACATCCACTCCCATAGACATTCCCCCTCCGGATGTCGGAATGACAAAGTCTTTGGCCACTATCCACTACTCGTCATTATCTATGAGATCCATGGTGGAAGACCCCCCTAGGACTTCCCCTCCTGTTTCGCCTAACCTCCCTTAAGTGATCACCTTGGGCTCAACATCGGTGGATCCTTCATCTACTTGTTTTTTTATCACCCCTTGTGACGATGCGCATGTGAACCTCTCTTCTCATGATGATGAGTCAGGTAGCTTCACCGCGTCAGGTGGTCTTTCTTCCACCAGTCACCCCATCTTCTATTATGATGATGGAATTATGGAAGTAGTCACCACCCATGACTTTATCTATCCCCCCTTACATTGAACCCAGGCATTCGAACCACATACACCTTGTGGCCATTACATTGACACCCAATGTTTGGGTAAGGGGGCACTAATATTTGAGAGACCAAGAGAAGTAATTCTCCATAACTCTCCTAGTGTACCTGGTCATGTCGACTCTAGTACCCTTATTCTTCCCCATTTAGAAGAAAATCTAGAGTCCCATATCACTTTAGATCACTCTAGGGATGATACCCCTCATCATTCCTTCATCTTACATCAGCAACCCAGTCCCCTACAAATTGTTGTTGACCAACCTGTGGGTTTTCTAGGAGAGCACCAGTTCATTATCTCCAAATCCACTCTTGGGGATAGTGACACCATGTATGCCAACCCAGAAACTTAGTCCATTTGCTCCATATATGAAGTACAAAAATAGATTGGTAATACTCCATTCCCTTTCTCGAATTGCATAACCATAATGAAAACAAATGGCGCACCACATCATAAAAATATGTTTAGATTCCCCTTTTTCCAAATACATTTTGGCATGACCATAACATGCTTGGGGGCACCGATGCCCCTCAACCATAAAAATCCCAAATCTCAACCAAAAAAAGCAGTGAAACCCCCTTTCTTTGACAGGTCACACTTTTCACATCATTTCATGGGACAGGTCACAGTTTTCTACCCAGTACCTACTACCTGGGTTGCAGAACAAACCCCAAAAAGTGCAACCTGGCCTGTTCATGAGCTCTGGGTACCTAAACTGAAATTTTGATCCCCTTAATTGACAGAGTATGGTTAGGCTTCTTACCTGCAACTGCTAGATCTTGAATCCAACATTTAGTTTTATGCCATAATTTTCGCAAGATTTAGGGCCTTTTCTCCTCTCTACATTAACCACAGCTACACTTGCAAATGAAGTGAATTTCTAGGGAAAATGCCTTATTAAAAGAGAAACCCCAGATTTTTATTTCGCCCACTACGGCCAAACCGTAGTTCAATTTGACAGACCATCCATACCATTGGAAAGCTCTCACCGAGCTCTCAAATGGGTATCTGTTAGTTTTTTGTGATTTGATACTTCACCTAGACACATTTCTTCCAAGAAGGGTCACTTCACCACTCCTCAAAATCGAATTTATTCACTTGCAACACTTGTACTTGGGGCACCACTTAGCCTTCATACTTGTCCATGGTCGTGTCAATTTTCGTCATGAGTAACCATCTTGTACTCATGCTTTTACAGTCCCCACCGGACCTTTTCTGTGTAGCAGCATCACCCAGTCGCCCTTGTTTAGAGCATCCGAGTTGAGTCATCATTACATCCATGGAGTCTATCCCGAGTCCCTTTGTATCCCACCATAGTCCTCCATCCTTCATTGCTTGTTTCCTCTCTCGTGTTGCACATTATAGCCTTCAGTCCTACTGTCCCCTGTCCCCTTTGATATTATGTCAGTTGTTTCCAGGTCATCCATGCCCTTCATGCTCTAACAATGGAATTTGTCAGCCCGCTACTCAGTACCCCCCATTCCATCATCATCCCTAATGTCAATCTATCAGTTGTTGTACTATTATCTCTTGTGCCTTAGTTGAGGATCCCTTATTGCCTCACCTATGGAAAACCTCCTTATGTCAACATCAACTTATTCATTCCAGAAGATAGGTCTAGAGGGAGGTGTACCTTAGTTCCAACTTCCACTCTTGTTCAGCGCCTCAGCTCAAGAAAAGGGATCCCTTATTTCCATTTGACTTGATTGTTTCTTAGCGGCTCCTTATGGCATGATCTAGATCTGTATACTTGATGGTTTAGTGATGCAGTAGATTGTACCAGTGATCCTCGGGTGTCTGTGAGACATTTTAGACCTCATGAGGGGATGGCCCTTCAGGTAGCCCCCCACATGCCCGAATGACCTCTTCATTACAGCCTTCGATGCATATCCACATATTTTATGGTTTTGGCCTCAACCGCGTGCATCGCCTTTTAGTTTACATGTATCATTCAGATTTTCAGAGCCCTTTCCTGTTTACATGGCCTCCTTGGTTGTACTTATATCTCATGTACTCAGATATTATTGTATAAGTCTTGGTTGTTATCCCAGGCACAGTATGTATGTGGGATCAATTATCATGCTTTTATCTGGCTCGTGTTTATGCTAGCATGTACTATATAGTTCATTCCCTTGTTTACTGGATGCATTATTATTTGTACTTTGTCTCGGTGAGCATAGGTATGCCTCCCCTGCCTATTGTAGCACAGTTACTCACTCATAAAAGAGAATTGTTGCACTTGTAAGTCTCGCCTCCTCAGGGTCGTGTCCTCTAGTGCTTTGGTCTACATTATATTTCTCTCTCTCTCACTTCCCCTTCGGTGTCTAGTGATTGATTTCTTACAACATACTTCAGTCATACGATTAGCTCCTAACGCTCGCACGCTGGGGGGCAATCTGTTACACCAATTTTTGGTCATCTAACCTGTTACTATTAGATGGACCAAAGTACACCATGTAAGACCAATTTTACTCTAAGTAAAATTGCTTTTACTATGAAAAATAACTTAGTAATCCTTAATTTATTAAGTTTTATGGTCTAAACAGGAAACCCCATGAGGAAATATTGAATAAATCCATATTTTTTTTTATTTTTCTCAAGGAATAATTAGTTAAACAGCAGTTTAATTAATATTCCTGGTCATATTTAACCCAAAATAGGAAAATTAATTAGATAAATCATTATTTATCTTATTATTTTCTAGGAATAATTATTTAAACCTTATTTAAATAATATTCCTTGTTAAATTTGACTAAATCATTTATAAATAATTAAATAAATCACTATTTATTCAATTTTTACTCAACCACATCCTTAAAATAATAAATAAATCATCTATTTATTTATTATTTACAAATAAATGGATTTGACCAAATTCAAATTCTTTTTCTCTCCAACAAATATAATAAAATTTTCCATAAAAGTTGGATCTAGATTTGGCTAATAATATTTTAATTATGCACTAATATCTAGGTTAACTCAATATTTTGTTATAAATAGAAGGGTTTTTCCATTCACTCACTACCTTTTGTTGCCTAAAGAGCACTCTGGATCTATACTTTTGGTCTAACTTTGATCCTCCATCATTGTCATATTTTTCTACCATTTTTCTTGTGAGCTCCCTTTGAGTTCCATTTTTTGTCTGGGTTTTATACACCATCAAGAGAGAGAGATATTAGATCTAAAGTGCTAAGGGCATACAAGAACCCATCCCATTGAGGGGGATTGGTAACATCTTTCTATGTTCCCTTCCCAGGTGTCATAAATACAAAAATTCTTTAAAAATATTATTGTATTGTCTATTTGATTCATGGAGCAACTCTAGCTTTTTATTTACTACTTAATGTCTTTTACTGCATAGATCTAGATTTTGTAGCATTTATCTTGGTAAACTAACTGCAAATCTAAATAAATTAGTAGCCATATTTGATTTTAGGACTGTTTGTTATGCACAAATAAAGTGGGCTTTTTTCGTACACTTGTGATTAGAATTCATCCTAACAGGCACAACTTGTCATATGGCCCTCCTTCTAGCATCATTTTGTTGACGGTGTTCGAAATCTATCAACCAAAGGGGTATCCCTGATGTGAAGTCGCAATTAGACCTCATATCATTCGGAATAGGAGCCCCATCCGGAGTGCCAACACAGTTGCCATATATTCTTATAGATTTTCTTGGGCTCTAACTATGATAAAGAGAGAGGGGTGAAAATATGCCCTTGAAAAGCAAAGGGGTGTGTCTCGTGAGTGTCTGGTCATATGTGTGTCAGATTTATTTTACTACGGAGGGGAAAGAGAACTGAGCCTCTAAGAGAGAGTGGTATAGTACCACCCTAGTGGAGAAACACGTAGACAAGAATGATCTGTTCAAAATCTAGTGGAATAGTCCACAAGGAGGTGATAATAATTACAACCAATATAGAAAGAAAGATATATCTAGTATCCAGCAGAATACTCCACAAGGATGTGATAGTGATAACAACCATTACAACACATTCTCAATAAGATAAGTAATAAAATAATCAAAATATTTCAACTAATTTAATATAGATGAAATCAAACATGAATTACAAACAACCACAGAATAGTCTTACAAATATTCATAATCCATGCATGAAGGTAATGTTGTCCATGAGGCTTCTGTTATCAAGAAAAAGTCCCAAGACACATGTATACAATCAAGAACACTATCTCCAATAGTGGAGCATTGGAGTCACTCATTTCTCCTCAAAATAACTAGCTTGTCTCTCTAATTCCTTACGGGAGGAGCCAAGGTGAAAATTCCTTTTCTCGTACAATGAGGGTCTATATATAACCAATGGGGTGATGCTTCAAATCCCTTGTGACTCTTTGACTACCCTCATTATTTTTTGACTTTCTATTACTTTTGAACTTTACATGAACCTTAATATTATGTACATGTCCTTTGGAACTACACTTTACAATAAAATTTTCAAATAATAAATTACATAATCCACAAGAATGATGTGGCATATTATGACCCATGACATGACATGGCATGACACTGTTGATAAGAACTTCTTGATGACATGTAAATGTCAAGCCATTCTTGATTCTCCTTTTTCTTCAACAAGAGATGTGCAATACTTCATCTTCATGAGAGATATGGTTTGTTCTTCCTATCCATCCTCCAAAGTGTTGTGAATGAGATGGAGTGCTCATGTAGTCTTGGTCTTTGATATTCTATTGTAATATAGTCCTCCTTCGTATTCTTTCCTGATGATAATCTTATATCTTCAACTCCATATATGTCTTCTATCATGTCCTTCTTCTCCATCTCCTTCTTCAACATCTTTACATAGAATGATAGAGTACTTACATTTGCAATCCACTCATAACAAGACAACATTTGTCTGATAAACACATAGTCCAATATGGTGCATATTCATCCACTAAATAAGCTAGAACCATGTGACATGATTGGAAAGAGGCTCAAATATTGCACAATTGTGCAACTCAGGCAGTTAGGGGTGAAGATTGAGCATTGAGACTACCTAATGTGCAGTTCAGGCTGGACTGAGGAATAAAACTACATAGTTTGGGAGCTCAGTGTGATAGGCTAAGGGGATGGGAATTGGATCAGCCTATTGCACAATTTTGGAAGGAAGAGGAGGTTGGTCCATTTTTGAATTGTGCAGATAAATAGCTCAAGGGATGAGCTTGAGGCCATATATTGTGCAATGTGAAATTGAGGACAGGTTGAAGGGATAGATTGCGGAATTATGGAGGCCAAGGTCTGGGGTTTGAGCACTAGAATTATGAAATTCATTATACTATAAGGACAGGAGGTTATGTGAGTGCATAATTGCATATTTTAGGAGCTCAATACTTAGGCTTGATGACTGAGATTGTGCAATGCATAGTGTTGGCTTGGCAAGAAAGAAAGATTGCGCAGTTCTGGGACTCAGGGGTTGGGCTTAAGCACTGAGGTTTTCAAATGCATAGTTCTGGGAGGCAGAGACTATGCATTTCACAGTTTTGAGAGACAAGGTTGTTTCTTGAGGACTCAGACTACGCATTTCACTGTTCAAGGGGGTTGGATGAGGCTGAGTAGCCCGGTTGGGATTTTTTCCAATTTTGACTAAGTGTTGGATCAATGAGAGGAAGTTGAACAAAAGAAATACTCGGACATGATCACACCCTTAATTCACTTGAAGACACAAAATGGGTTGCTTATAATATATGAAAAACATACTATGGCGCAACAACATTACGACAACCCATTCCTGGTGCAACACTAATGATACACTTTGCGACGATAATGATGACACTTGTGAGAAAGTGTGTGAAACTTTGGAAATGAGTACGAAACATGCCTACATGATAATAATAACTCATTATCACAAATATTCCCCCTTTAAACAAAAAAAAAATCTCCACTTTACATGATAAGCAGCAATTCCCATTCCAAAAGACGACGCTTTCTATATGAAAATAAAAGTGTGAACGACACTTGAAATATGCGAACAATGGTGAAAAAAAAAAATTGTCGGGGTGAAGATAACATGAAAATGACACTAATTAGAGGGAAATCAAGAGAAAGTGACAGCAAAAGACATGAAAATGACACTCGTAAAAACAAATTTGTGCGAAGCGATAGTTTGTAAATCTCACCGAAATAGAAGGACAAACGCAACTAGAAGTGAGAAATTGTCAATGTTAGTGTGCACTGACTATCATCATGGATTATTCATCACACAAGCACATTTTTGATGTATCGTGCTATGCTTGTTCAAGCTTGCATAAAATAATGTGCTCATGCACTTGTTAGATATTAAGCATGTGTGAGCAAGTGACTTCAACACTTCCAATACACAAATGGAGCTCAAAAGCATCAACTGACCAAGAAGTGAATATAGAATGACCAATCGTAAGATCCATAGTAGGGTCCAAAATTTGAGTGTAAGAAACATTTTCGAGGGTTTTTTTTGCAGTGATAACAAACTACTAATGAGAAAAACTGATCTGCAAAAGACACAATATTTCTCTACCAAAATTCTGTTGAAAGAAAACAATGAATCAAAACACAATCACATATAGAAATTTATCTATGGAACCCAACTGGGAAAAACCCCTCTTTCTTATATTATCAACTGAGCAACCTAATCTATTATAAATAATTTTCTTCAATCTTGAAGCCCATGCAATACTGATCAATACCTCATGATAATTTCCCAACACTTGTCCAACTAAACCTACAAGGATGCTCTTATTTCCTTGTGCAATTCAAACCCTAAAAAATAGGAATTTCTCTTATTTCCTTGCATAATTCCCAAGATGATTTTTCCTTCTACACAAAACATGTTGTACAATTAACTAAAATTGTGCTTAATCCAATATCAGAAGGAAATTTTAATTGCATGACCTATTGGGCCTAATTTTATTTGCTGCAACTAGTTAACTTAGAGTAAGTTGAGTTAACAGAAATTCAACTACCCAACTAAACTCATAACTATCTCTATTATAGAACTATAAATCAGTTAACTGATAGACACTAGAGATAACTCAACTAGTTAACTAGTTTTAGCCATCTACTGGTCCACGAATCATTGAAATCCATCTAAATAAAATTAACTAACAATAAACTAGTGACAGGCCACATCAACATGTTAACTCATAGTTAACTCAAATTTCTATGAGACTGAATTTGAATGATCTTCTTTGACTAACGCATGAGTGAAAACAAGCCCTTCCTTGCTACAATTTTAACATTCCCTCTTAGTGTTAGGAAAATTACTTGGGGGGGGGGGGGGTGAATTATTATTTTAAATTCACTTTAACTTTTCATTTCATATTATGATTATGTATGATATTTGTATTCATGAAACTAGCGTATGTATGCGACATCAGTGAATTTAAACATTGTATATCTAGTTTACTATTTTTCATATATTTCATTAGTGAGTTAACTTAACCATTGAATTAGTAGTTCATTAACCATCTAGTATGTATTAAAGAAGAGATAAATCACAACACATAAGAAACACACATAGAACACTAGGATTTTAGGTGGAAACCCAATGTGGGATAAAACCACCATTGTCGTCGTATCTGTCTTCTTATTTTACTATAAAGAGAACTTCATTACATCTTGTACTCGCATATAATCTTACCAGCATGCAGGAACTGACTTACAGAAAGCTACAACATCTACTCATTATCCAACACACATTGGAAGGGAGCTACAACCCCTGATTCCATTTATCAAATCCTACTATAAGGGAGCTCCTACCCCATGAACAAGTTTACTATCTACCACTGGAAGGAAGCTATGACTCCCTTATTAAATTCTCCAACCCTCATCACCTCTCATGGACCACATTTAATAATATTTTAGACTAGATCCACCTGACTCAAATACATATCAAAACATGTAGGCAAAATTTTCATCATATTTTCAAATTTGACCCACACCCAATAATATGCTCAATCCCAAACTGAATACGAAATATGAAATACAATCATTGAATCACTGTAACATTAGAAAACCAATCATTGAATTAATTCTCAACCAATTATTGCAACCATATCAAACCAATCCATAACATATATAAATCGTGTAGATCAAGACATCATTGATATACAACAACAAATATAACAAAACTCATCAATAGTCATCATCAAGAAATACTGCAAACTGTGATAAGATATAAATCAAAATATATATGTTATTGATGTTAAGAAGGCTATCGTATATACACACTCATCATGTGCAACACCTGCATACATATCTCAACATACTGAAAGACATATCTCAGAATATATATGCGACTCAACGAAGACATATCCCCATATGAATGTGATTATTCAGAAGCAAACCAACATAGAGATCTTAAATTACTGAAACATACCTTTGTTGCACACAACTCACATTCCATAACCTTCACTATCAAAACTACAGAGTTCTGAAAATTCATACGTATCACAACATTACCATAATCACAGATCTATAATTATTAGCTACTTAGAAATTTGAAACAATTAAATCAATCAAGCATATATATCAACATATCTTCAGATATTTCATATCTAAGTATTCTCCTTGCTCCATGGTGCACCCTTGTTCTAGATCAAATCACACATGAATAATCCATTACTTGTGAACTTAACACCTTGATCTCCATCTCCTTATATAAATTTTGCCTTAGCCAATACCTTAGGTAAATCATTTGGTGATATTGTTATTATTTATTAACGGGATCAAATGGACATTGGCGCTCCAATTACTATGGACCAATACAATGGTAATGACCCCTCAAATCCATATTTCCATGGTTTAGATTTTGTACACAGATTTTACTCACAAGATCTGTGTATGTACATAACCCTTCTTCACAGGAACTATGTATATTATCTCTTACTTCATGTTTTTTCATTTATTTGTAACTGTACTACCATTTCTCTATCCATATCATTTGTAGCAGTTGTACCAAACTAAATTAGTTCCAAAATCATCAATTTTGACATCAAGTACATATTTATCAAGTAGGTTGTCATAAAGCATAACACATTAGTCATAATTCCAACAATATCCCCCTTTGGACTTGATGGAAACCACTTTGGTGTTTGGACACCAACTACAAACACCTACAAACACCAAGACTTATCTCCAAATACCAAGCTTCTTTCCCTCATTGAAATAAATGGGAAAAGGGTTGAAACAAGCTTAATGAAGTACTTCCCTTGTAGTGTTAATCATTGTAGGTATGATATCTTGAATATGAATAATTAAATATGAATATTGACCATGATTCCCCTAAGAATACGATGGAATTTCTAAATATATACAATATACATTCAAGGCATGACTTATCCTATACCAATGAATCGATGCTCTCATGATTACATCAATAACCCAACATGATGGGGTTACATGTTTGATCCAAATATTACATCAATGTCCCAAAATAATGGGATTACATACATGACATGACTTGATCCCAATAGCCCATACATGACTGAATTATACAATAATTACAAAATGGGTATTTTCATGACCTTTACATCAAGAGACATAAATAACACTTATAACCAAAAGCAGGAACCTCAAAAATGAGGTAGCAAGACCATGATAGTCATCGTCAACCACCATGAATCCACATATAGGAAGAGCCACAATCTTGAAGAATCAATATAAAACACCATATAAAACATGTATATGCATTAATAACATATCTGTAAACAAAGAGAATCTCCAACATCACAAAACATCATAGAAAATGATATAAAACACCATAGAAAACTTGTATATGCATTAATAACATATTTTTAAACAAAGAGAATCTCCAGCATTGATTGGAATCATCATCAACATCTTCAAAACAACTTAACCAAGTGCAAGAAATCATCCATAACTTCATTACATGCAATACATGCATCATTGATAACTAATGAAAACAACACGTGTATCTTCAGTATTAAAAAAAAAATTAAACGACATATCAGCAATGGTATGTATTCATCATAAATCCATCATGAAATAAGTAGTGCTCAAGAAACCATAATGCCAACAACTAACTATTAGAAGCATATAATATGTCCCCCCTTGAACCTGTGCCAAATTTTCACCATCAACTTTGATCACATTATATCCATCATATCAACCATCAAATACATCAAATAATCATTTCAACAATAGTAATAGCATTCAACAATGTCATGAACCTATCATCGCTTCTAAGAAGCATAAGGGCATCACCAACAGACTGCAAGAAACCAGTGTCAGAACCATAGTACCAAATGAACTGATGGAATCATATGGGAAGCTCCCCCTAAATCTGTGCCACACCTTTTCATTTCAGAGAAGCATATGCGACTATATAGTTCAACACTTGTGTATACATGTGACTGTATTTCATAAGATTGACATATATAAATTAAAATGTTGATTTATAGCCACAACTCCACCTAAACCTGTCAGGTTTGTTCATGTTCATTATTACTTCATCAGATACAATGTCAATAATATACATATTACGAAACTAATATCAACAAAACATAGGGAATCGTCATAAATATACACAAGCATAGTTTCCCTTGATATCATACAATTTTGATGTTAGGTCCATTTATTATTAGTATAGTCCCTTATTTTTGTCAGTGTAACCCCCTTATTGTTATTTTTGTACCCCTGTAACCCCCATATTGTTATTATTGTGCCCTCACATTATTATTGTTAGGTCGGCTAGGATTACACTGTGGCCCCATGGACTCCTATATATAGAAAGGAGGTTTTGTCATTTGTATCATCGAATAATTATTCATTTATGTAATGTATTGGAGGATTCCCCCTCAAAGTGGCTTATTTATAAGGCGTTGATATATCTTTTCTTCTATTTTTGGAGCTGGTTTCATAACATTCGGTATTAGAGCTTTGGATTCTAGGGTTTCGCTGCTCCAAACAGGTCATCGTGGAATTTTAGCTATAATGTTTTTTCTACGAAGGTTCGAGCGTTCAAATCTTGATTCGCAATATTTTCAGAGATATGATCTGTGGAAGTTAGGGTTTTTTTAGGCTCCCGAATTTCACCTAAAATAGGTCACCGTGGATTTTTCACTATAATGTCTTTTCTACGAAGTTTCAGAAGCTGAAATTTTCATAGAGAAAATCTGAAATCTTGTAGAACTTCCTGTACAAATTTCAAATCTTCGTTCACAATATTTTCATAGATATGATCTGTGGAAGTTAGGGTTTTTCAGGCTCTCGAATTTCTTCTCAAAGATTTGACCATGGTAAAATCATCATAACTATCTCTCTAAGTCAGATTGGATTTTGTAAAAAGTGTCCACAATTAAACAGATTGTAGTTTCATGTTTATCAATTTCAGAGACGAAGGAGGAAATAGTGACACATGGCACGTCGTACAAGTTCTCTCTACTGAACCAGTCCATAATTAGGTCATTGTGGGAGATTGGGAATAAATTTTCCTTGAAGAATCTGAATCAGGTCAGACCTGTGGAATTCGAAAGAAGATTTAGAGTGCTATTAGAGGGAAAAATTTTAGATATTAAAGATCTGAAATCACAGAGATAATTCAATTTCAATATCGACCTCCTCAAAAGCAAGAAAAAGGTGTGTATTTTTTTCTGAATTGCATAAGTCTTGTTTGAAGAATCAATTTGAATTGATTCCAAGGGCATATTGTAGAATAGATATCATTATTAGGTTCTAAAATCCCCCCTAAAAAGAATTCAACACCCATTAAGCCTTCAGAAGGCTCTACTATGGCTCATGAAGATGAAGAAATGAAACATGACATATCAAAATTACAAGAGCAAGTGCACCAAATTTCGCTCTCACAAACAGAAAAAAAAAATGAAATGTATGTTTTGAAGAAAAGAATGGAAGCTAAGATGGATGGTTTGAAGAAATGCATGGAAGCTACGATGGATGGTTTGAATATTGGCATGGAAGAAAAAATGGAAGGTTTGAAGGATGGTATGGAAGAAAAAATGGAAGGTTTGAAGGAAGACATGGAAGGTTTGAAGGAAGGCTTTTCAAATTTGATACAAGAAATTATTCCAAATGGAAAAAATATAGTATAGGAAACTCATGATGATAACAAAATAAATGTTAATCGTGATTTCATAAACTCTAATGTTGGATTGAAGAACCACTATATTCCAAAGATGGATATGAGGAAGTTTGATTGCAAGGATCCCGTAACATGGATACTACATATGGATCAATATTTTGATCTTAATAATGTGAAAAACACACAAAAGGTACACATCACAACTCTACATTTAGAACAAAATACAATTTTATGGTATCGATGGCTTTGCTCCCGTAAAAAAAAATGTCACTTGGTCAAATTTTATGGAGGAAATGATAGCACATTATGAGGATACAAAGAGAAACACCTTCTTTACCGAAATGATAAATCTCAAACAAAAGGGTTCAGTGGTGGAGCACATTGAGGACTTCCAAAAATTGAATATAAGGGTAATTGATATTCCAAAGGAACACAGGATTGATGTCTTCATAGGGACTTTAAAGGATAACATCCAACATGAAGTTCGCTTTTGGGAACCTGATTCATTGGAGAAGGCATTCAGGTTGGAAAGAAAAATTGAAGGTAAAATTATGGCGACAAGGAAGCCTACCACTCACATCTATAAAGATGGAAGTGTTGCTGCTCCTAGACTTCCACAACCTATAAGGTTGACACCACAACAATTGGAAGAAAAAAGAGCAAAAGGGCTTTGCTACAGTTGTGATAGCAAATACACTAAAGGTCATAAGTGTGTTGAGAATAAATTATTTTACATAGATTTTGAAGAGGAGGAAGAAAATAAACAAGAAACTTCAAAAGAAGAGGCTATACACCAAGAACCAACCCTAGAAGAAGAATAATTGAGTCCCACCATATCGTGCAATGCATTCGCAGAAATTACCACTCCTCAAACTCTCAAGATAGAAGGACATATCAAGAATAAAAAGGTAATAATGTTGAAGTATTCGGGTAATACCATAATTTTATTCATTGTAAGGTAGCCAAGGAATTGAATTGTTTCCTATACCCAGCACCAGAATGTCAAGTGATGGTTGCAAATCGAGGAACTATAAATTGCTCTGGAAAATGCCATAATATCAAGCTAGCCATGGGGGAATATGTATTGAATATTCCAATGTTTTCCATCCCAATGGTAGGTGCTGATGTTGTACTAGGAGTACAATGGTTACAATCTTTGGGGACGGTAGCTTTTAATTTTCAAGAACTTTTCTTGAAATTTTTTTGGGAACAAAAGGAAATCGAATTACAGGGTATCGCAAGGAAGCCAAGAAATATAATAAGCTCTAATTTCATGAAAAAGCTTTTGAATAAAGAACAACAAGGCATAATTGCACAATTATGCTCACTAGAAGTTCCAACATCAAAATCATCTATTTCTACAGATCTCCAAAAAGTCTTGGACAATCATTCCAAGGTGTTTGAAACTCCCAAAGGAATCCCACCTATTCGTGATCATGATCATGCTATTCATTTGATTCCAGGAAGTGTTCCTCCAAGCATCAAGCCTTACAGATATCCTTTTGTCCAAAAGAGCGAAATTGAACGTATGCTTGCAGAAATGTTAGAGCCTGATATAATTCAACATAGTCAAAGTTCTTTCTTTGCTCCAGTAGTATTCGTGCACAAGAAGGATGGATCATGGCGCATGTGTCTGGATTATAGGGAGCTCAATAATCTCACTATTAAAGATAAATTTCCCATTCCTATGATTGATGAATTATTGGATGAATTTCATGGAGCAATTTATTTTACCAAGTTGGATCTTCGTTCAGGATATCATCAAATTAGAATGAAGACTGAAGATATTCTGAAAATAGCATTTTGAACTCATGAGGGTCATTATGAATTTTTGGTCATGCCTTTTGGCCTTACCATTGCACCTTCTACATTTCAACGATTGATGAATCCCATTTTCAAATCCTTCCTTATAAAATTTTTGCTAGTATTTTTTGATGATATACTAATCTACAACAGGTCTTGGAAGGATCATGTTCAACATGTTTACAGGGTGCTCAAACTATTGGAGGAGAAATAATTATATGAAAAAACATCCAAATGTTTCTTTGGAGTACAAGAGGTGGAATATCTGGGTCATATTGTATCTCACGAGGGTGTTAAGGTAGACACTAACAAAATTACAGCCATTAAGGAATGGAAAGTCCCCACAACCATAAAGTAGTTGCATGGATTTCTCAGGTTAATAGGGTATTATCACAAGTTTGTTAATAATTATGGGAGAATAGCAGGACCTCTAACAACATTATTGAAGAAAGATGCATTTTCATGGACTCCTGAAGCAACTAAGGCCTTTGAACATCTTAAAGAGGCAATGTTCCTAGCACCAGTCTTAGCTATGCCACATTTCACAAAAACCTTTATTTTGGAATGTGATGCCTCAGGAAATGGATTTGGTGTTGTTTTAATACAAGAATGAAGACCCATTGCTTTTGAAAGTCGTCCAATCAAAGGAAAGTATTTACAAAAGGCCATTTATGAGAAGGAAATGTTGGAAATACTACATGCACAAAAGAAATGGAGACCTTAACTAATGGGAAGACACTTCAAGGTAAAAACTGATCATGATAATCTTAAACAATTTTTGGAACAAAGACTATGTTTAGAAGAGCAGCAAAAATGGGTCACAAAGATGTTAGGTTATGACTTTGAAATCATCTACAAAAAAGGGAAGCTAAATGTTGTTGTAGATGCCCTCTCAAGAAAGGATGAAGAGGTGGAAGCATTGCTTTGTGCCATTTCTATTATCCAACCAGATTGGATAACCGAAGCAAGGGATGAATGGAAGAAGGACGAAGAAGTGCAGACACTCATTCAAAATTTGCAGCAAGATCCTAGTGCATCCAATACATTTAGTTGGAAAAATTATTCCTTATGGTACAAAGATCACTTATATATTTGCAAGAATTCCCAACTAAAACAAATGATTCTTTTGGAATTGCACACTTCTCCTTTAGGAGGACACTCAGGATTTTTAAAAACTTACCACAGGTTGAAGAAAGAATTTTTTTGGGATGGCCTTAAATCTAATATTCAAAATTTTGTGGCGGAATGTTTGGTTTGCTAGCAAAATAAAGTTGAGACAATTAAGACCTCGAGTATTATACAACCTTTATCTATTCCAAGTCAACATTGGGAGGATATTTCAATGGATTTTATCACAGGTTTAGCTAAGTCTGAAGGAAAGAGTGTCATCATGGTGGTAGTTGATAGACTTACTAATTATGCACACTTTTGTGCATTGTATCATCCATTTAAAGCAAGTATAGTTTCTACTACATTTATGGAAACAATTCAAAAGCTACATGGAAACCCGAAGATTATTGTAAGTGACAGAGATCCCATTTTTACAGGAAATTTTTGGATGGAATTATTTTGGGTACTCAAATAGCTCATAACTCATCTTATCATCCTCAATATGATGGTCAAACTGAGATAGTGAATAAATTTTTGGAAGGATATATTAATTGTTTTGTATCTGATATGCAAGCACAGTGGGTCAAGTGGTTACCTCTCGCTGAATGGTGGTATAACACTTCCTTCCATACTGTAGAAAAAATGACCCCATTATGGCACTTTATGGATATCATCCACCATCCATCACATATTCTTTAAGGGAAAATTCTAGGGTTAAAGCAGTGGAAGATCACGTCGAGAATCAACAAGAAGTTCTCCAACTCTTAAATGATAACCTAAATTTGGCACAAAATCGAATGAAACAATAGGCAGATCAACATCGCAATGAGAGAATTTTTTATGTAGGAGACTGGGTGTTTTTATGGCTACAACCATACAAACAAATGTACCTCAAGAAAGCTAAAAAGGATAATAAATTATCGCCAAATTACTCTGGTCCTTACAAGGTGTTGCAAAAGATTGGTACTATGGAATACAAATTGGAGCTTCCTGCTTGTTCGCGAGTGCATCCAGTTTTCCATATTTCATGCTTAAAGAAGGTTATAGGGGACAAACTTCCATTTCAAACAATATTATGAGAACTTTATCAGGAATTAAAAACCATATTGGAACCTGAAGCAGTCACGGAAACAAGAACTCGACAGCTATGAAATCGATCAATTTCAGAGTATCTCATCAAATGGAAGAACTTACCCACTTAAGATTCTACATGGGAGGATGAGAATTTTATACAGAATCACCCAGAGCTACTAAAGCATTGAGGACAACACTTTTTTGAAGGAGAGGAGCATGTTAGGTCCCTATATTACTAGTATATTCCCTTATTGTTGTTAGTGTAACCCCCTTATTGTTATTGTTGTACCCTTGTAACCCCCATATTGTTATTATTGTGCCCTTACATTATTATTGTTAGGTTGGCTAGGATTACATTGTGGCCCCATGGAATCCTATATATAGAAAGGAGGTTTTTTCATTTGTATCATCGAAGAATTTTTCATTTATGTAATGTATTGGAGGTTACCCCCTTGAAGTGGCTTATTTCTAAGGCGTTGATATCTCTTTTCTTCTATTTTTGGAGCTGGTTTCATAATAGTTGATCTTGTGGACTTGATAATCATCACCTGCTTTTCATGAGGTTATTTACCTCACATTAATTTATGCAGTCACTGTTAGAAGTATACTTTTAAGAGAAATGGAATGCAACAAGGACAATATTCCCTACGTCTCTGACTGATATTCCTTCTTCCTCCAAATTTTCTTGCAATTTATAATCATGTGCCGAAATTTGTGAAACTTATCCCATCTTCTATTTCCATTCCAAATTCTTGACTTGCAATTAGTGAACTTATGCCCAAATGAGTTACAAGAAAAATAGTATCCATGAAACCATCCTTATGTCTAGGTGCTGATCTTGACTTTGATCTAGGATATTTTCTTTCAGATGTGTGATTTGATTCAGTTTTATTTTGAAGGACCTTCTGTTGGTTTTCCTTGTCATTACATTGTGAATATGAAGCCATGTGGTTGTATCCAATGTATTTCTTTATTAGAGGAGAACATTGCTATTTTATAATCTTCTCTAGTGATTCAGATGCATTGGCCCATTTATTTATTTTCTCATAATATTCCCTTTGAGTCACAACTTCATATTCTAATTTTTCATAATTCAATTCCTTTTCTTAAATTTTTTTTTCTAAGGTCTATGTTCTTCTATTTTTTTCCTCCATTTTCATCCTCAACATGTTTATTTCCTTGATCATACTACTTTAATTTTTTTCCAGATATGTGTTTACATTCCTGAGTCTATCATTTTCTTTCAATGTATTTATTAAATTATCTTCTTCACAAGTATTTGATTCATTACTTGATTGATCTTCAACAGCCATAATTATTTGGTAGCATGTGTTATAATTTGAATCTAAATCGTCATGGTCATCAGATGTGCTTTGACTATCTTCATTATATTAAAAAAAAATCTTGGCAGAAAAGTTCTTTTTGGAAATTTTCATACCAACATACTTTCTCTTTTCATGATTTTATTTATATGGACATTTGGATGCATAGTAACCTACTCTTCCATAAGAAAAAAAATTTAAAGGGAAGCTTACCTTTGAATTTACCAGATCCCACTTGAAACTTTCTTATGAAATTCACTTCTTCCTCATCTAAAATGTAGCTTGTATCTTTAGGATTTTCTTGTTCTTTCCTTTTTTGTGTGGCTTTGAATGTTTCCTCTCTAATACTTGATGTATTCCCTTTTCTCATCTCAAAATATTTCAATATTCCATGGAGTTGTTCCATAGTGAGATACTTCAAATCCTGATTTTCTTCAATGTCACAAACTTTGGAATCAAACTTTGGGGTTAGTGATCTCAAAATATTTTCACTACAAGAAGAATCCTTTATTTTGTCACCAAGATTTTTAATTGATTTAAAAATCTCATATACTCTAAGAAAAGATCTTGCAATTCTTTCATCATCATGTATTCTAAGAGTCTCATATTGAATTCTATATGTTTGAAGTTTAGCACTTTTTATCTTAGTGTCACATTCATAGCTTGGGACAAGCTTATCCCATACAGCCTTTGCATTGATCTCATATTGTTTCTTCCATGAATTATCTATGGGAATGGATCCTGGGTATTTATATACTCCTTCAAAAATTTCCCATACATAAACTCTTAGTTCCTGCAAATATGTTGTCATTCTAACTTTCCAAAATACAAAGTTAGTTCCATTATAAAAAGGTGGCCTGATAGAATATACACCCTCTTGACTACCCATATAGATGCATATCCCTTTAAGCAATCAAGCTTCTTCTAAGCGACCTTCTCTAATTCCAATTGTTAGGAAAAATGCTGAGGGGGTTGGGAGGAGGGTGAATCAATATTTTTAATTCAATTTAACTTTTCATTTCATATTCTGATTCTATACGCTATTATTCTTCATGCGACCATTTTATGTACGCGACTTCAGTGAATGCCAACAACGTATATCAAAATTACTTAATTTTTCATATCTTATATTAGTGATTTAACGTAACCATTGAATTTTTATTTCATTAACCATCCAATATGCAGTAAATAATAGATAAATCACAACACATAAGCAACACATATAGAACACTATAATTTTAGGTGGAAACAGAATGTGGGAGACAACCAATGCGGTCGTTGTCTCTGTTCTCTTATTTTACTATAAATAAAACTTCATTACATCTTGTACTAGCAAAAACTCTTACCAGCACACAGGTATCCACCTGCAAGAGGCTAAAACCTCCACTCATTCTCCAACATCCACTGGAAGGGAGCTACAACCCCCTAATCTCGTTTATTGGCTCATACTGGAAAGGAGCACCTACCCCCTAAACAAGATTACCATCTACCACTGGAAGGAATCCCTGAATCCCTTACTGAAGGCTCCAACGCTAAACACCTCTTATGGACCATGTTTCATAAAACTTAAAATTTAAGAGGTCGCATCACGAGCCTGCTTACCATGATCATTGGAAAATAATGGGTTGACATTACCACTACTGAATACCAAACCAAGGTAATGGCTTATGATTATTTCAGTCATAAAACAACAGGTCTTATCACGAGCCAACTTATTTAGCTCAATTACAACCAGTGAATGGCATTATCACTATCTGGTCACCAAACCACGACAATGGATTTTTAAGTACAATATATATATATATATATATAAGGATTGCAATCATAAATGGATGGGATACTAACTCATTCATGTTTAATACGTAACCCTGTCGAGGCTATGAACACTTGTTGGCAGCAAAAGCTCTTCCTATGACAAATTGAGTATGTCAAAAGGGTAAGTTTCAAAATCCCCCTACTGTATCTTTATAACTGATTAATCACTGATATGGATAGTTAAATATTTTCATCTATAAGAGGCTTTTAAAAGGATTACAATAAAATGAGTTTCTAATCAGAGTGATTTTATTTATCCAACATTTCGAAAATAATTTTCCTTTCCTTAATCATTTTTACTTATTAAAGTTTTAGAAATTCCATTATTATAAATCAGAGATAACTGGTTCTTCCAATGAATCGTCAATTGATGTGCTATTAAACAACCCCCCATTATTTATGTATAATTACCTTAGAAAATAATGGGGACCATTTTAAATTTTTAAGTTAGAATAATAAAACACTTCTATAAGACAAAAATTTCTCATCTGAAAGTTTGACTTTGATTCTATTGGTCGAAAGACTTAACCGAATATGCCCAAAACCAAAATCGCATACCGCATATCGCAATTGAAATAAGTAGCACACAAAGCACTCCTTTCAAATATTTCGATGCAACACAACCTGGGTACATAAAAAAATACACAAAGGCTTTTAAACCAAAAGAATTCTAACAAAGGAAAAAACCTCCTTGATGGATATTTTTAAGCCATTAATAGTATTTTCCTTATTGCCATGTCACCCTTCGTTATCGTGCAATCGAAAATCTTTCTTACCGTCTATTATCCCCACTCTCAAACTCCTGATGTGATATATCACATCACAGATCCACTACACCATACTTTCCAAAACTCACTCCACCACTCTTGCGATTGTGATATTGCTATCACTTCAAAAAAATCATAGCGCACTTTCCCCTTGAATGCTCTAATACTTTGAAACCGCCGATAAAGATATTATAGTAAATTAACATAGAAATATAGATCACATATCGGTAAAATTAAGGTATCACATGTTTTAAAGTCGTGCCCCAAAAGAATTTTGCGATGCAAAATTTTAATTAAGTGTTGAGTTGTCCAAGAAAATCACGTGAACTCACGTTTTTAATTATTACTCAGGCATAATGGTATTTATGGTCTCGAGTCCCTAAATTATTTGATAGCCTGTTACTTGATGTTTTTGATTTTGAGCATTTAAAAAATATTTCCCATAATTTCAAACTCTTCTTGTTAATCGTTCTCGCATTTGCAATTATTGTTGTTCATTCTCATTTTATCCTACTACAGGCTAGTCCGGAGAAGAAAAAATATTATGAAATTTCAAATTCTCTGAAGAAGAGCAAGAAACACATGGCTCATCCATGCCATGTGCCTCCTACTACAGATTTAACAGAGATGCCTCCTCTATTTTCTGACACAACATGCCATCAATCACTAGCACATTTGGCCCAATTTCTGACAGCCAAAATGTCGCTCTTGCAACACATAGGCATCCTAAGAGTGACACTTTGAGGTGGGGAAAAACGTCGGTTCTCCTAAAGTTGGAATTCTGACACTTGAGTTAACTGTCAGAAGAGCGACACTTTTTGCTGACGTTTCCAAATGGTCCTCACTCTTCTGACGTTACCAAATATACGTCGCTATTCTGATATTAGCAAGCATATGTTTCTCTTCCAACGATTCAGGTAGGTGTCGCTATACCGACGTTTGCAGGTAGGTGTCTCTATACCGATGTTTACACCTATATTTGTAGGGATGTGTCTCTATACTGACATTTTTAGGTTGGTGTCACTATACCGACGTTTATAGGGATGTATCGGTATACCAACGTTTGCAGGTAGGTGTCGCTATACCGACGTTTGCAGGGAGGTGTCGCTATACCGACATTTGTAGGGTTATGTCTCTATACCGACATGTGCAGGGAGGTGTCACTGTACCAACGTTTGCAGGGATATGTCTCTCGTATGACAAAGCCAGATGGGCATCACTCTATAGCATGGTTGGAATACAGATGGAACAAAACATAAGTGAAAAAAAAATGGGTGCAATCTTCGAGCTCAAGAAATATTAAACCATAGGAGGTGGATCGATTACTGAACCCATATTTAGGTTTTGATTATTGGGAAACCCACCTAATATGCACATAGTTGGATGGTCGATTATCTGACGTCTTCCTCCATTCCCTGAACGACCCTTTTCTAAAAGCTCCTTGTCCTTTCGAACCTCATTTTGTTCTTCCGTCAGCATCAGATCCTTGCATGTGGAGAATAACTGCATGCTGAGTATAGAATCATTGGGGATCAAGAAATATGCTTTGGATTGTTGCTGAAAACCCCGAAAAATTAAAAAATCTCCACATCTTTCCAGGGCCCATTTCTAACTCAATGAGATCCCCATTGCCTCCCATCTTGGCACAGACGATTTTATTTGAAAATTCGTATAAAGGGATTTCATACAACTATAAATTTGTATCAATATACCTCAGCGATATTCTCACTAGATTAGGGCAACAAATGCTTAGACAATGAATCCCATTGTGTATTATACGGTATATCTCCAATGTAACCAGATTTTTGGCAACATATTTGTCATTTGAACCTAAAGGAGCATTAGACCCTAGTTTCTCACTCATTGGTGGCTTTTTGTTTTGCCTCATTTTATTCTCATTCCAATATCATTTGGAGCTACTCCCACTAGTCATACTGAGTGTCCTTCAGCTATACTATATAAAATTTTATGCCTCTCTGATTGCATCCTAAATTAGCCAAGAAATTGATTGCCTTATTTTTAGCTCTCATGGTGTGCAAGGTAATAATATAATTGAAGGATAACAACAAATTTTTAACTTGGGAATTAATATTAATTAGCTTCCAACTCTTACATATTTTTTCAATAGGAGCACCTTAAAGAATTTATAAGCTATCATTATGACCAACTAGGAGTTTCCATGAATTTGAAGCATAGTCACACCATTTGATCTAATTATCTAAATATCTCTTTCAAGAGACAAAAAGTATGCTTCTTCGTTTCTAGTTTTGTGGGAATTAGTTGCATACATTTGAAGAACCTAGTGATATCAACCTCTCATAATCTCTCCAAAAGTTGCTACCCTAGGGTTAACTTTTTCATCTCTATCAAAACTTGGTTTCATGAATCCCTCAGGGGGGTGAGTATATATTGAGGGTGACAAACATTGAGTCTTAAGTGTTTTGATAGAGGATAGAGAGAGAATGGATGAGGAGAAATTTAGTTTTTTGATGATAAGGATTTCTGGAGGAGTTTCTTAACAATATCCCAATACCAAGGCTCAGCTAGAATAGTTTCCTGCATGTTTTTCTTTACCATTTGCCAATTTTTTGTTGCATACAATGTTTGGTCTCTAAAAATCATTCTTTTTCATTTTTTCCAAATATCCCAAGTAGATTACACAGAAAATGAGGCGGTTAGAATGAGATCGGATCATGTCAAAAAGAAAAAAAATAATCAGCGGGGAGAAAAGAATCCATAGTGGAGCATATAAGAGGAGGACCACTCAATGCGAAAAAAAATTTCAGTCAATGAACCCACTATGTTGGAAGGGAAATTAAAAATATTTCACAACGATCAATATGGATCACATAAGTAGGAAGGAAAATTCAGCAAATGAACTTATGTTGGGTTTTGTATCCACATATACTCTGCCTCAATCAAGGAATTTATGAATATGTGCCTTGTTTGAATCAATGATTGTAATTAACAGAAGGGGAGATGTTATCCTTGAATAGATGACAGATATCATTGGTATTCCTTGGGTTGGAAGGTCTGCCCACTTGCTTGTGCTTGCATTCCCAAATATAGAAGTTGGCTCACTATAACCCAGACATACTAGTAGCATCTCAACAACGACTCAATACTCTTCCCTCATGTAAACACATCAAACTCTAACCTCATACTCAGGATGCTCTAAATACACCATTGACATCTCAAATACATTTATGAAATTACAAAAATAGGTAGCAATACATTTCATTATGAAACTTTGTCATTTAGCATTAGTAACCTTGCAAACATAATGGAATACATATGTTGACACTCTTAGCCATTCACCTCTACAACAATAGCATTCTTATAAGCATATAAAAATACAAATAGAACAAGTACAAAAGTCTTGAACATCTGATCTATGTGTAGCAATCAAATCAATTCATCACACCATTTTTTTCAATACACTCTACAGGTATCCACAAATATTGCTATCGATCTACGAAGTCTCCAAATTGATCTACTATAGGTGTACGATTCATATACAAGATATACAATTGCAGTCTATTCGCACTAATCACACAATCTATCTATAGGCTACACAACTCAGAAAATTTCATATGATCTCACTACAATCATACTTCAGTACCAAGGCCACATGACATCCAACCTGCACATAGACTTGGCTTGGGATCATTTTACCTTTATCTTTCAATTCTGGTTCTCGAATTCTTCTCCTCGATATCATCCATAGCTAGTCAGAGTCATGCTCTGATACCACTGTAATGTACGTAGGTAATTTAGAGTGTTCAATTTAAAATTATCAAGAAAATATTTCCAAAAATGTTGATTTCTTTCTACAAACAAATTGAATGCAACTCCAAAATTCTGCTTCAAGTAGATGACACATAAATATTTTCTAACTTTTTTTGGATAGACTAGAAGAGAAAAATATGAGGAAAACAATGAACTTTATTTGGAGCATATAACAAAATTATAGTGCCACTTATAGACTTGAATCCTCAAACATACACCATCCAAAAAACCCATCTTGAGAAAGCCTTGAAAACCATTTAGCCACTTAGAAAGACTGCTACAGGTACAACATCAATTCATCCCTATTTCCAAATGAATTGCTACTAGAATATGAGAACAAGGTTTTCTGATCTAGAACAATGGTTCTATAATTTGAAAACAATGGATAAATGGTTCAATGGATCAAAGCCAAAAGGAAAACACAGTTGCAGGAATGTCAAGGAAAATAAAATACATGCATTCAACCAAATACTACTTTGACTATAATCATTGTTTGACAGTGGTGTTGCTTTAGCTCAGATTACCAATGACTAAATTATAGCCACAGGTTCTCTGCCTTTGTGATTTTTGTGTCAAATGTGGATATACAATCATTTCATAATGAGATATATACTATAGAATGCCTCATCTTCATGATGTTGACTGATTCTTAGTCTTTATCTGCCATTGGAATAAAAACATCAAAGTCACTAACAGTCCATTCTGCGGTTTCAACCTTGTCAGTCACATATATTCCAGTGCCAACATTAATCAAAGACCATATTCTCCTTGCAGGTTTCGTCCCTTTATCCTGTAACACCACACCCATAAAATCATTTATAAATCAAATATAGAGCATTTAACTTGGATCTGCTTTAAGAAAAAAATAGAAGCCAACATGTAACTCACTAATAAAAGTGGACTTAATTAAGTAGTGGTAAGAAACAATAGTGATTGACACTTCATTTAAAACCTACTGGTACAATAAAACAAAGGAATTATGTGATATAAGTATAATCGACTAGAGAGGCCTCCAATATCTAGCTCCTAGGTTCTAGGGTCACTTATCCATCCTTCTCCACTCTTGGAGGGATAGCCATGGACTGCCCATTCTGGATGTGGTAGTAACTGTATTAATTCCTGTGCTTGTGTATTACTGTATGGATCACAAATGTCAAAAGGCTTCTTTAGGTGCTTTGTTTTTCATTCCCTTCATAACACCATCTGAAGTGACCTTGGTCTTGTAGACCTAGACACATTTTCCCACATTCTTCTATTTTGGGTAAGGATCCAACTCTAAAGTATTTTTATTTAGCAAGGAGTTGTGACTTTTAGCCATAATATTGTTCCATTTACTATACCACAAAACAGAAGAATGATCAAAATGATGGAACTATGATGGAATACTTGGGTAGCATGTGTTATTTGATATAAATGTGTTAAACAGATATGTTGCAGAATGATTACCAATTATTTTCACTGTCTTTGTGATAACTTATGATCTTCTACATAGTCCTTCTCATGAGTGTTGCAAAGTTTTCTTTACTCATCAAAACTAAGAATGATCAAAATCATGTTAAGTTAGCACTTGCCTTAACCAACATAGGCTGAAGTGTTCTCTTAAACTCCATAGCCCAAGAAGAAAATTGTCAAAGAATTTCAAACTCCGTAATGCAACATAACAACTTACAACATTTTTAATTAAACTATATTCGTAGGATAAATTAGTATAATGGAGTTCGAAAATGGGTTAATCATATACCTTTTGTATTATACAACACTCCCTATTTACTTTCACTAAATGGGGACCCTTTAAAATAAATAGAAATTTATTAGCTTGATTTTATCTTAGCCTAAGTCTTAAACTTCAGGAAATAAAGTTTCTTTCCATTTTCGCTTTGATTTCTTAGTGCTCATTGCAAATTGCATAGCTTAAAAGTGAATAAGTTAAAACATAATAAAGTGTTACAAGCTTCGATATGCGCTACAACCTTTTTTTTAAGTCATATAAAATTCCCATTAAAAATTCTTTAAACACCGCCTTAAAAAGAAATCGCATCATGCCTTTTAAAAAAAATCAACTTATGACAATTCGATAAAGGTTGCGATGAGTCGGACCCGACGAATTAATAAAAGCAACAATCATAAAACTTCAAAGGTCTGATAAAGTGCATCAGCATGATTCCTTAGCACACTTATCATTTCACTGCAAATAACTGAATATAAATTTTATTACCGTATGAAAATTGCAATCTGCAATTTGCACACATCACATTTCGCGAAATTCATCGGTGACGAAAAACATAACTAATAGTAACGGTTTAGAGTTGTGATATGTGGTTTTGATACTTATTATTCAAGTGTGCGAAATGATTCATATATAATCAACCAGATATAAGATCTAACATCTTGAATTGATAGAATAGACATATTACATAAAGGTGTGTAAGAGATTTGATAGGAAGAATTATGGGTGATTAACGGCATTTAATGGGAGTAAGGTTCGAAATATTGATATCTACTTTGAGCGTGTTTTGAATGATTGAGCGTCATATTTTTTATTATATCATTTTAACTCTATCCTTCTCTCCATTCATCTCAGATCTAAGTTTTCTCTGTTCACTTGAATTTAGGAAACCACCTAACGGAGTAGGGATAACAAGAATGACCAATAAAGGCAAGGAAATTGCCTTAACATCAGTTTTTGAAGACTTAAACATGTCTCCCTTATTCTCAGATATGACCTGCAACAAGGATTGTGGAAGTTCCTCATGGGAAGAAATGTACCAACTCTTCGAGGATGAACAACCAAGGGTAATAACTAAAATAGCTACAGTAGATGAGTAAGTTTCCTCAGACCCATCTTATTTCAACGTTGCATGCTCATTTCTTCACAAAGTAGCAATGAGCCAGAAGATTCTCCCCTACATAGATATGGTTATTGGGTAATTGAACACCTTAAAATAGCAGATAGGAAATTTAAGAATTCAAAAATGGAGAATATTGGTTCATTCACCGCAGAATATTTGAGGACAATGTACCACTTACCCATCCTGCAGCAGACTGTGACAAAGATTTAGCCTAAAGCTTTACAAAAAAACATGCATACCTGATGAAAGTTATAAAGGGATGGAAGGATGACCAAGGCAAGTTGAAATGGGACAAACTTGGTATGTACCAGATAGCACAATTACCCTCCCCTTA
The DNA here is from genome assembly GCA_034641835.2 of Pinus albicaulis. Taxonomy (NCBI): domain Eukaryota; kingdom Viridiplantae; phylum Streptophyta; class Pinopsida; order Pinales; family Pinaceae; genus Pinus; species Pinus albicaulis. The sequence continues at coordinate 704,726,832 of CM076579.1, forward strand.
TTGCTATGCTGCTGGAATGTTATGTAGATTGTTTACAAAGCTAGATACAGCTAGGTTTTCCGTATACTACCTCCTGTTAATTTACGCAATCGTCAATTCTTCAATTATGAATTGGGAAAATATCCTATCTAATAATTTGGCCAGAAATATCATGGATTATAGTTGTGTTTCCTCTAGGGAAATACCCCCTTTTACATGAGTGCTTATGTTATGGACGCAATTTTCTTTTGGCCAATTTTTCCTACCATGGGATGCAAATGGACAACCCAAGACCCCACTCCAATCCATATTTACCACAAATCCCTTTGGGAGTTAGATTTTCATTTACATTTTTACAAAAAATTTAATGGAGTCATGCTACCTATGCATCGGATTACATTTAATGAGAAAGCCCTTAGGGTTTCCAAAGAGGCTAGTACAGACATTTTTCCCATTGCCAAATGGTTTTCCAAAGAAAATTTCACATATGTCAGAGTTTTCAGGAGTTATTCTTCTCCCCACGTCTTGCCTTATTATGTTCCTGACAAGCTACTTGCTACAGAAATTTCTTACAACTTGTAGTAAGTGATATTTCTAAGCAACTCAAAGATGCCAAGAAGGCCATTTGGCCTAATTTCCCTTTGCAGTGCGGTACTTTTTCACTTTTTGATATTGGTCATACATTCAAGGAAGTTTCAAATATTACTTTATTAAATTTGGTTGTTGTGCCAAAGAAGCCATATGACCCCAATGATGTGATTAAGAATTTCACCACAAAGTTGAAATTGAAACCTTTTCTAAAAGAGATAGATATGTTTGATGATTTCTTTCAAGTCATTGAGAAGTTCCCAGATGTACTAAAAAATGCATCTAGTCATCTTAGTCAAAATGAATTTGAAGCCTTCCAAACATATAGAATAAGATATTGGAAAGAATTCCTTTAGATTTATTATTTATTGAAGATGTCAAGAGACCGAATCCAAGCATTAGCCTGGATAATGAAGCCAAAGACATGTCTGAAGATGAATCCCAAGAGAAATATAATCATGATTCATTGCAATCACAACATGATTCTCATAATTCGGCTCATTTTGATAATGAATCTGCAAACAAAATTGAAAGCCCATAAAAGGTAATTGATAAAGTAATTAAAGAGATTGAAATGAAAGAGGAAGGATGAATTAATGGAGTTGGAACATCTTCCCAAGAAATTCATCACAACCAGAATATATCCAATCAAGCAGAGAAGTTTCAGCTAAAAGATTTGAAGAATGAATGGGAAAATTTTTCCAAGGAAACGCCATAACGAAATCCTAATACTAATCAATATACTAGTTTTCAAATGCCATATCATTCTCAAAAATTAGTGGAAACTGCAATTCTGCTATAGCAGGTACTTGAAATTCATGATCAAGAGATCATTCTGGCCTACCCTACAGAGCAGATAGTTTTACAGATTGAAGAAATTCCCTCACTTGATGCCTTCTACAGTCCTAGTCATAAGGTTTTAGTTAAGAGAAGAAAAAGGAGAAGAATGGATGGTAGAGTTTCAAATCTTACAAATGAATCTGTTGACGTTCTATGGAAGGATCCTCTAGGTGATCCTACTAAACATTTAACCAAGCTATCACAGTTTGCAGGCGCATATGCTACTGCCACTATTGAAAATGCTTTTGAAGTTCAATTGTTATTAAAGCAAAGAGAAGACAAAGTACAAGAGTTAGAGAGATTGTTAGAGCAAGAATATTTTAACTCCAACAAGCATATGGAATTGAAAATGTCTCAATTTCAAAAGGATTTTGAAATATTAACTTTGCAACATCAGGTGCAACTTACAGAAAAGGAAATGCAACTTGAAGCAGAAATGAATAAATTAAAAAAACAGCCTCAGGTAGAGAAATTCATAAGAGAAGAATTGGAAATGAATGCAAAGACAAAGTAGCAACAAGAAGTATTTTGTCAACAGGCTTCAATTACCAACTCTTATTGTGACATAAGTAAAATCTTGATCCAGCAAGTGGCTAAAGGGAGACTTGAGTGTGGGAAAATTGAAAAGAAGATTAATGATTTCATTCACTGGAAAGCATTTGACTCAGGAAAAGAAAGCTAACCTACCTCAGACAGATAAATTTCACAAGGAAATTTTATTTAAAGATTGTAAAGTGCAGCTAATTCAAGCATAAAAGGTAGCAAGAAAGGCATCAAGATTAATAAATGAACTTACTAAATTTGTTAATCAAAAGTTATTGAAAGTTGATCTTATTGAAAAATACACAACTGAAGTGCTCTTAGAACTCAAGTCATTAGAAACACAGTGGAAACAAAGGACAGAAATGCAAGAAGAAATGATTAAAAAAGTAAATAAGTTTGATCAAGAAAAATACTGGAATTTTCTGATCAAACCTTATCATCAGTGCATCACTCTTCAGTCATTAACCGATTCAACAAAGAAGTCACAGCCAACACTTTCAAATGCAGTATTCAAGGGCCAGATCAGATCAGGAATTTCGATGCCAGCTCAGCTTAAACCTATGCTAGATATTTTTCAACTTCAAAATCAAATGCACAAGGAGGATCAGAACACATAGTCATGTTGTTACTTCATTTTCCTAGATTGTAGTTAAAGTTTTCTCTTTACGAGGATGGTTGTTTGAAACCTCCTCTATTTTTATGTAATATTCTATTTTTAAACATATTGTAGTTTAGAATTTAAACCCTTCTCATGCATTTAGAGAAGGGTCCAGAAATTTGTCAAAATTTTTTGCAAAGAATGCATTTCTGTAAGTTTGTAAATGCTTTTATGGATTAATGGAACAAAATTTTTTATCTTTTGGCATTTGAAGCTGTTTAACTAATGTTGCACTATTGTGCTTTTTAAATTGCTTGAAAGTGAAGAGGAGCAGAAAACTACTGTCAGTTTATATAAGTAGGATTTCATATATATGGTACTTCTATTCATTATATTAATTCTTGCTTTCTAAATTGACAGTTATATTTTTACTTGCATTATATATTTGAACTATTATCATAAATGAATGTTAAATGCACTTTAGTACTAATATTTGTCTATGATTTCTTATCTGATATATAATCACACATATGAATGTGATACACTTTTCACAATTATTTTAATCAAACTATTTTGTTAAAAGAATCATCTTTACATAATTTTCATCGCTTTCAACTGTTAAATAATCTTCATTACTAATAGTTGGAAGATATCTGTTTAGATCGCATAAAGGAAGAAACACCCTGGGTATATAGTAGAATAGATAGTTTTAGATAAATTCATGTGATAAATTAAAATCCTTTCCCATTGCATGTTATATAAATAAAATACACCCCAAAATTATCCTTATTGGGAAAATAGTCCCTTTATCCCTAGTTGGAGCCACCAGACCAGACGGAAAAGTATTTTCTCTAAGGTCTGGACTGGGTGGTTTTCCCCCATGTTGTGGAAATGGAATTTTGAGGCCTCAACATTTTGGCCCTAGAAGGAGGGCCAATTGTGAATGGCAAGAATATCTAATCAATCTAAAAGTCAACCTAAGAGTCTCTCTCCCTCTAGATCCCCTTCAACTTCTAGAACATTAGCTAGATCTAAATCTTTAAGATCTGAATTTGAACATCCTTATCCTTAGTCTCCTAGTGATACTCAACCCATAATATCTCCTGATTTTCATCAAAATTCCCCTGAAGTTCAGTCTTTGATAGAAAATTTAGAGAGAGTATTCATTTCTATTGAAAATTTTGAAACTTCTCAACCATCCGAGATTAGTATTTCATCCTCTTTACAACCCAGAAGAATATTAACTCGATTAGAAACTCAAAAGACGGGAATTCCTCCCTTTGAATTTCCCATTGATACTTCTTTAAGGAAGATAAAGAAGACTAAATAAAATTCAATCACCAACGAGGTCTTATCCGATAATCCACCCCATTCACCTCCATTACCTCCACTCACCTCCATAACTTCCATTCCAACAATCAGTGTTACTTTAACTAGTTCTAGTACACAAACTACTACTCCTTCAAGTAGTTCTAGCACTCAGCCTGCCTCTTTTTCAACTCAAACTCAATCCATCACCTCCACCCAAGGTCCAATGGAAGGCCAAGTACCTCCACCAAATGTATGACCATGGAACAATCCAGGGGCTGTGCAAATTCATGCTCCTCTTCATCCTCTCCCAAAATATCCTAAAAGATGGTTACCTAAATTTAATCTTGATGATGGTATTCCAGCTGAAGAACGCATCCATAATTACATGTTAGCCATCAATCTAAAGGAGGTAGTTGAAGAAGACTATGTTGTAAGACTATTTCCATATACGCTTACAGGATCTGTAGGATCTTGGTATTTTTCATTACCTGCCCGCTCTATAACTAGCTGGAATATGTTCGAAGAACAACTTTTAGTAAAGTTTGGAGATGACAGAACCACTACATCGCTCATCAATGATTTATCAAATCTAAAGGCTAAAACAAGGGAGAAAATAAAATATTTTAATTCAATATTTAATAATTTTCTCAATAAAATTCCTGCTACATCCATTCCCAGTGCAGAAGTTCAAATTGAGTGGTATATTTCATCTCTTCCATCTAATATATTCATTTTTGTTAATAGAGAAAAATTTCCTACATTGGTAGAAAATATGAAGGAATCTTTATCTGTAGAGAAACACATAATCGCTCTTGAAAATATGAATTCCCAAGAATATAGGAAATCAAAGAAAGTATCCTTCAAAGATGATTCAAAAAATAAGCTATCCAAATACCCTTTCAATGTAGAAGGTCTTTATAAAGTTTTAAAGACTGTGACAAATGAAATGGAAGATATTAAGAAACAAGTTGTTGAAAGTTATAGTTCAAAAAATACTTTCAGACCCTTCAAGAAAAATTAGTCTTCTAATTCTCAACCACCCAATATCATATCTAATGTTGATTATGATCAAGATACAGATGAAGAGCAAATAGAAGAAGAAGAAACTGAAGTAGAAGAAGAAGTTGAGCTAAATGGAATGTGGGATTTTATCCTACCAAATGAGGAACAACAAGAAGATTTACCTGTGAGTACAAGGAGCAAGAATACCACTGAAGCAATGCCTCCAAATCAGAAATAGAAGAATTCAATGCCTGCTAAAGATAAAATAGTAAGTAAAAATTATACATCTAAGGCTATACAAACTAACCCTGCTACTTCAGATGTTCCACCTACATCAAATACAATGGTAGTATCTGACACCATTGAGTATAATGTAGTTGAGGATATGAAAAATACCAGGGTCGACATTTCAATCCATGAACTTACTAAATTAAAACAGCAACAGAAAATCTTACTTAGGGATTTAAATGCAGTTACCGCTTCAGCCTTATCTGCTTTATTAGTAGTCCAAGTTGCTAATCAAATGGGTAAACCTCCTTCTCCTTCAACTAAAATAGATGCTACAGATTTGATTATAATAGGTGATTGATCCATCTCTCGTACTCCTCCGTTTCTTTTAACCTATGAGATCTATAATAAAAATGTCCATAATTTTTTAATAGACTCTGGAGCTTCCTCTAATATCATGCCAAAATCAGTATGTGCTAAGTTGAACATAACTCCTCATAGTTCTCTTGTTCATATAGTACAACTTGATAGAACTAAAGTAGAGGTTGTAGGAGAAATAAATGTTGTCTCTATCAGATTTTCATCAAACTCTAAGGCTTCTCAGATAATTGATATATTGGTGGATGATATTCTTGAGTTTTACGGTTTAGTTCTAAGTAGATACTGGTCTGAAAATATTCATGGATATTTTGCAACCAAATGGTCACATATGTCGCTACCACACAATGGATAGCCAAATCAAATCTGGGTAGACCGAGAGAAATTCATGAAGCATACAGTCACTGATATTGAAGGGATAAATGAGCTAGTAGCATTCAATAATAATATTATTGGAAATTACTCAGCAGAATCATTTCTTGGAAATTTTAATTCTCAACCATCACCCTTTTTCGATAATGCAGTTATCTCTCAAATCGAGCAATTTTCCCAAACAGACACTTATAAATGTAAAACAATTGTAGATAAACCAGCAATTAATTATTTATTTTGGATTCTTTATTTTGATGGCTCTAAATCAGAAGATGGTGTAGGAGCTGGTTGTATTTTAATAATCCCAGAATGACAAAAACCCATGTTAGCCTGCAGACTTGAATTTGATTGCACAAACAATATAGTAGAATAAGAAGCATTAAACCAAGGTTTGTACAAAGAAATTGATCTCAACATAAAATATCTCAAAGTCCTAGGAGATTCGGAAATCATTGTCAAACAAGTAATAAATACCATCCATTGTCATTTTGGACATTTAAAGCATTACCAATCATTAGTCCAAGAATTGACTACTCATTTCTTACCTTTCAATATTTATTTTGTACCCATAATACAAAATGCTAGTGCAGATATGTTAGCTAATGTAGCATCGAAATTAATTCCATCTCAAGAATTTAGTCCTAATATATTTTCCATTGAATTGATCTTTAGACCATATGTTCTTGACAATATTACCAATTGGAGAGTATTTAATAACTATTCGGATATCACAGATTTCCTTACATCTAAAGGATTTTATGATAATCAAATTCTAGATGAAAATGAACACGAAACTTAGATAAAGGAAGAACAAGATGAAAATCCAATTGCTAAGGCAGTTGTCAAATTAGAAGACCTGTATAATCTAAAACATAGGTTTAAAATAGTTACTTACTCTAAAACTCAAAGTTCAACCTTAAGATTTGAGTTAGTAGATCTCGGAACTGATGATAAACCTCAAAATGTCAATTTAGGTCTTGGTCTATCTTCTGAGGAAAGATTATCATTTGTCAAGCTATTAATGACTTACAAAAGTGTTTTTTCTTGGGATTACACTTATCTTAAAACATATGACACTATTTTTATTCAACATACTATTCCTATGATTTCAGATGAAAAACCTATACAACAAAAGTTGAGGAAAATTCAACCGAATCTTTAAAATCAAATCAAAACAGAGTTGAACAAGCTCCTGAAAGCAAAGATCATCTTTACAGTTATACATTCTAAATGGGTTACAAATTTGGTTCCTGTCAGGAAGAAAAATGGTGATATTAGGATTTGTATTGATTTTAAAAATTTGAACAAAGCATGCCAGAAAGACAATTTTCCATTACCGACCATGGAACAAGTGCTACAAACAGTAGTTGGTTCTAAACTTATGTCTTTTCTAGATGGATTTTTAGGATATAACCAAATCCTCGTACATCTAGATGACAGATTAAAGACTACATTCAGAACTAATTGGGGAACTTACGCCTATCAAAAGATGCCATTTGGGTTAATCAATGCAGGTTCCACTTTTCAAAGAGCCATGGACACGGCTTTCAGAGGACTCATCAACAAATCGGTGGTTATTTATCTAGATGACATTACAATCTTTTCTATACAATCAACCAATCAAGCGAATGACCTAAATCAAGTCTTTAAGCGATGTAAAAAGTAAGGAATTTCATTAAACCCAAAGAAGTCATATTTTTCTTTAGATGAAGGAAAAATTTTAGGATTCATCATGTGTAAGAGAGGTATCTATATTGATCCTGAAAGAATCGAAGAGATCAAAATAATTCCTTTCCCTCATAACAAGAAAACTATGCAGTCATTTCTTGGACAGATAAATTTTGTAAAAAGATTTGTCCCTGAATTTTTGCAAATAGTTTTATCTTTGCAAACCATGATTAAGAAAAATTCAGTATTTAAGTGGGGACATAACGAAAGATAAGCATTTGATTTAATCAAAAAATCCATTATCAATGCTCCATTTCTTACTACCCCCAATATTTTTAATCCTTTTACTTTATACACCTTCTCATCAGATACGTCTTATGTTGTTGTTCTTACATAGCTTAATGACCAACAAATTGAAGCACCAATATCATTTTTCAGTTCCAATTTTCAAGGCACAAAACTAAATTATTCATCTATTGAGAAACAAGCATTTCTTCTCTTTAAAGCTATAAAGCATTTCAGGTCATTTCTCCTCAAAACTCACACCAAAATAATATTTCCATTCTTTGCAGTAAGACAACTATTGATGCAAAGAGAACTAGGAGAGAAAAGGGCTAACTGGGTTACTGCTTTACAATAATATGATGTAGAAATTAGACCTTCTAAAATTGTTATACGTCAAGGTTTTTGCATAATGTTAATAGGAGCATCCCATTTATCATCAGAAGCAGATTCAGGTAATAATGTGCAAATATCAGAGATAAGCCTCAACGAAGTGCAATCTCAATACGTTGATCTCAAGTTTTATTTGAAAAATGGATATGCCCCAACTCATCTCAGTTATAAAACAAAGCGTGCTTTGATATTAAAGGCCAAGCAATATGAAATAATCAATGACGTGTTGTTTAGAAGAAACTTTGATTATGTGTTATTAAGATGCTTAAGAAAACTGAAGCAAAGAAAGTTTTGCAGGAACTTCATGATGGACCAGTTGGAGGACATTTTGGAGGAAATACAACAACACTAAAATCTTGCAGGAAGGTTACTATTAGCCTACACTTTTCAAAGATTCTCATGAATATGCAAGAAAATGCAAAATTTCTCAATGTGCATCTGGAAGACAACGGAAACCAGCTTTTCCATTACAACTAGTTAATTTCAAACAACCATTTGAATAATGGGGATTACATATAATTGGTGAGATTGTTCCTAACTCTTCCAAATAGAATAAATATATTATCATAGCTATATATTCTTTTACTAAATGGGTGGAGGTAGTTCCACTAAAGGTAGCCAACCCTTAGAATATTATTGAATTCATTGATCAATTTATCATAACTAGGTTTGGTTTACCTACTGCTTTAATGTTCGATAATGCATTTTATTTCTCAGGAGCTGCTATGATAAAATTTGCAATCAAAAGAGATTTCAAACTTAAGTATTCTGTTAATTATTATCTGCAAGGAATTGATTTAGTAGAATCCACAAATAAAAACCTTATTAGAATCACCAAACGAATTTTTGATCAAAACCAACGAAATTGGCACAAATCATTAACATTTGCTCTTTAGGTAGACCGAATAACTCATAAGGCCTCCATTGGCACTTCTCCATTCAATCTTGTTTATGGAAAAGAATATGTTATTCCTACTAATGTAGTTATTCCTTCTCTTGCCTTAGTTCAATTCATTAATGAATCCCCTTCTTCTTCCTTGCAAGACAATTTGAATTCTTAAGCGAAAGAGAAAAATCTAAAGTTACTCATGCACATCATCAACGGATAGTTAAAGCTTCCTTTGATTCAACTTCTGTCACTCCGAAAAACTTTCAAATTGGTTATATGGTATTGAAATGGGACAAAGCACATGAATAAAAAGGTAAACATGCCAAATTTCAAAGAATGTGGATAGGTCCATTTCAAATCATTGAAGAAACAGGCCCATCAACATTTTTATTGCAAGATCTATTAGGCAAAAGAGATTCTTTGCCTGTCAATGGGCATATTTTAAAGAAATAATTTTCATAGGAGGTAACCCCTTTTATTCCCTATATTGTTGCCTTTCCTTTTTTTAGGAAAATAAAAGTTGCATAGTACTAATTTTTGGCTTTTCAAGTAAACATCTTAGAATTTTTATTTATTTATTTATCGCTTATAGAAATAAGAATTATTAAGGAAATAATCAAAATATTTGATTATAAAATAGATTCTATTTACTGAAAGATGCAATTTCACTGAATTTATTTATTCTATGATGAAATCTCATATTTATAAAGCATGGTTACTCTGTTATCAATCAAGAAAAGAATATTTAACATAGTAAAGACTCTTTTAAAGATAATAAATCTTAAAAAAACTATAAAAATTATCATCTAGAATCCTCAAAAGGACCAATGATTCACCCCATCTGGAAAACTTATCAATTTTTAGAAAGAAATTTTAAAAATTATACGAAAAATCTTAGAAGATAATAAGTCTCATCAAGAGCTTGTTTACCATGTTCATAGGGAAATAGTTGAACTAACATTACCAATACTACCTACCAAAACATGGTAATGACTTGAGATTATATCAAAAGGACAAGGGGTCTCATCAAGAGCCAGATTGATTAGATTAATTACAACCAGGGAATGGCATTGTCAATATTTGGTTACCAAGCCAAGACAATGGCTTTTAAGTAAATAAAAATACAATGGAAAATATCTACAAAAAAAAAACAAGTTCCAAAAGAGATCAAATATATAAAGTTGAAATTTATTTTTGAAGATTGTAAGAAAGGCTAGATGGGACAATGAATCATTGTTGGGTAAAAGGTAACCCTGCCAAAAGCTTAAATTGCCTATTGGATCAGAGGCTCTACCTTTGATAAAAGAGTATATATTTATAAATATAATCTGAAAGAGCCACCTGCTTGATCTTTTTTAACTTAATAAAGACTGATATAGATACTCATACTTTTATTTTTAAAGAGAAATTCTTATGAATTATAATTAAGAGAGATTTTATTGCTTAGTGAGATGTTATTTATTGAAATCCATTCCTACAACTATTTTTATTTCGAAAAAGTTTTTAGAAAATTCAAAAAACTAATCAGATATAGTTGGTTCTCCTAAGTGAATCACCAATTAGTGTCCTATACAACACCCCCCATTTACTTTCACTAAATGGGGACCCTTTAAAATAAATAGAAATTTATTAGCTTGATTTTATCTTAGCCTAATTCTTAAAATTTAGGAAATAAATTGTATTTCCCTTTTCGCTTTCATTTCTTAGCGCTCATCGCATATCGCGTAACTTACAAGTGAATAAGTTAAAACATAATAAAGTGTTGCGAGCTGCGATAAGCGCTACAACATTTTTTTGAAGTCATATAAAATTTCCGTTACAAATGCTTTAAACACCACTTTAAAAAGATATTGCATCACACCTTTTAAAAACAATCTACTTGTGACAATTCGATAAAGGTTGCGATGAGTCGGACCTGATGAATTAATAAAATAAACAATCATAAAACTTCAAAGGTCTGATAAAGCGGATCAGCATGATTCCTTAGCGCACTTCGCATTTCGCAGCAAATAACTGAATGTAAGTTTTATTACCATATGAAAATTGTGATCTGCGATTTTCACAGATTGCATTTGGAAAAATTCATCGGTGATGAAAAACATAACCAATAGTAATGGTTTAGATTTTAGATATGTGACATTGATACTTAGTATTCAAGTGTGCGAAATGATTCATATCTAATCAACTGGATATAATATCTAACGTCTTAAATTGATAAAATAGGCATATTACGTAAAAGTGTGTAAGAGATTTGATAGGAGGAATTATGGGTGATTAATGATATTTAATGGGATTAAGGTTCGAAAGATTGATATCTACTTCAAGTGTGCTTTGAATGATTTAGCACTAGATTTTTTATTATTTCATTTTAACTCTATCCTTCTCTCCATTCATCTCAAATCGTCAATTCTTAAATTATGTATTAGGAAAATATCTTGTCTGATAATTTTTCCAGAAATATCATGGATTATAGAAGTAAAAGAAGTGTTTCCTCTAGGGAAATACCCCCCTTTTACATGAGTTCTTATGTTATGGGTGCAATTTTCTTTTGTTCAAGTTTTCCTACCATGGGATGGAAATGGAAAACCCAATACCCCACTCCAATCCATATTTACCACAGAGCCCTTTGGGAGTCAGATTTCCATTTACATTTTTACAAAATTTTCAATGGAGTCATGCTACCTATGCAAAAGAGGATAGTACAGACATTTTTCCCCTTTCCAGATGGTTTGCTGAAGAAAATTTCACCTATGTCAGAGTTTTCGGGAGTTATGCTTCTCCCCATGTCTTGCCTTATTATGTTCCTGACAAGCTACTTGCTAGAGAAATTGCTTACCAACTTGTAGTAAGTGGTTTTCTAAGAAACTCAAAGATGCCAAGAAGGCCATTCGACCTAATTTCCCTTTACAGTGTGGTACTTTTTCACTTTTTGATATTGGTCATACATTCAAGGAAGTTTCAAATATTACTTTATTAAATTTGGTTTTTGTGCCAAAGAGGCCATACGACCCTAATGATGTGATTAAGAATTTCACCACTGAGCTGAAATTGAAACCTTTTCTAAAAGAGTAGATATGTTTGATGATTTCTTTCAAGGCATTGAGAAGCTCCCGGATGTACTAAAAAATGCATCCAGTCAGCTTATTCAAAATGACTTTGAAGCCTTCCAAACATACAGAAATAAGAGATTGGAAATAATTCCTTTAGATTTTGTTTTTATTGAAGATGTCAACAGACCAAACCCAAGCATTAGCCTAGATAATGAAGCCAAATACATGTCTAAAGATGAATCCCAAGAGAAATCTAATCAGGAGTTAGGGAAATCACAACATAATTCTCATAATTTGGATCATTCTGATAATGAATCCAAAAACAAAAATGAAAGCCCATAAAAGGTAATTGATAAAGTAATTAAAGAGATTGAAATGCAAGAGGAAGTAGGAATTAATGGAGCTAGATCATCTTCCCAAGAAATTCAGCACAGCCAGAATACATCTAATCAGGTAGAGAAGTCTCAACCAAAATATTTGAAGAATGAATGGGAAAATTTTTCCAAGGCACTGAAAACGCCAAAACCACATCCTAATACTGATCAATATACCATTTTTAAAATGCCAGAGAATTCTCAAAAATTAGTGGAAACTGAAATTCCTCTACAACAGGTACCTAAAACTCATGATCAAGAGATCATTCCGGCCTACCCTACAGAGAAAATAGTTTTACAAATTGAATAAATTCCCTCACTTGATGTCTTCTACAGTCCTAGTCATAAGGTTGTAGTTAATAGAATAAAAAGGAGAATAATGGATGATACAGTTTCAAATCTTACAAATGAATCTGTTGACGTTCTATGGAAGGATCCTCTAGCTGATCCTACTAAACATTTAACCAAGCTATCATAGTTTGCAAGGGCATATTCTACTGCCACTATTGATAAGGCTACTGAAGGTCAATTGTTATTAAAGCAAAGAGAATACAAATTACAAGAGTTAGAGAGACTTTTAGAGCAAGAAAATTTTAACTCCAGTAGGCAGATGGAATTGAAAATGTCTCAATTACAAAAGGATTTTGAAAGATTAACTTTGCAGCATCAAGTGCAACTTACAGAAAAGGAAACGCAACTTGAAGCAGCAATGAATAAATTAGAAAGACAGCCTCGGGTAGAGAAACTCATAAGAGAAGCATTGGAAATGAATGCAAAGCTAAAGTAGCAACAAAAAGTATTTTGTCAACACGCTTCAATTACCAACTCTTATTGTGACACAAGTAAAATCATGATCCAGAAGTGGCTAAAGGGAGACTTGAGTGTGAGAAAATTGAAAATAAGATTAATGTGTTAATTCACTGGTAAGCATCTTACTTAGGAAAAAAATCTGACCTACCTCAGATAGATAAATTTCACAAGGAAATTGTATTTAAAGATTTGCAAGTGCAGCTAAGTCAAGCAGAAAAGGCAACAAGAAAGGCATCAATATTAACAAATGAACTTACGAAATCTGTTAATGAACAGCTATTGAAATCTGAGCTTATTGAAGAATCCACAACTGAAGTTCTCTCAAAACTCAAGTCATTAGAAGCATAGTGGAAACCTATGCTAGATATTTGTCAACTTCAAAATCAAATGCACAAGGAGGATAAGAACACATAGTCATGTTGTTACTTCATTTTCCTAAATTGTAGTTAAATTTTTCTCTTTACGAGGATGGTTGTTTGAAACCTCCTCTATTTTTACGTAATATTCTATTTTTAAACATATTGTAGTTTAGTATGTAAACCCTTCTCATGCATTTACAAAAGGGTCTAGAAATTTTTCAAAAACATTTGCAAAGAATGCATTTCTGTAAGTTTGTAAATTCTTTGATGGATTAATGGAATAAAATCTGTTATCTTCTGACATTTGAAGTTGTTTAACTGATGTTGCACTATTGTACTCTTTAAATTGCTTGAAAGTGAAGAGGAGCGGAAAACTACCATCATTTTATATGAGTAGGAATTCGTATATATGGTACTTCTAGTCATTATATTAAGTTTTGCTTTCTAAATTGACAGTTATCTTTTTACTTGCATTATATATTTGAACTGTTATCATAAATCAATGTTAACTGCACTTATGTACTAATATTTGTCTATGATTTCTTATCTGATATATAATCACACATATTAATGTGATACACTTTTCAAAATTCTTTTAATCAAACTATTTTCTGAAAAGAATCATCTTTACATAATTTTCATCTCTTTTAACAGTTAAATAATCTTCATTACCAATAGTTGGAATATATTTTTTTAGGTCGCATAAAGGAAGAAACACCTTGGGTATATAGTAGAATATATAGTTTTAGATAAATGCATGTGATATATTAAAATCATTTCCCATTGCATGTTATATAAACAAAACACATCCCAAAATCGTCCTTATTGGGAAACTGGTCCTTTATCCCCAATTGGAGCCACCACACCAAACAGAAAAGGACTTTCTCTAAGGTCCAGACTGGGTGGTTTTCCCCCATGTTGTGGCAACATAATTTCAAGGCCTCAACACTACCCAACACTTCTTGTAAGCAACAAGAGACATTCTGTGATTCTTGATGAAAAGATAGTTGAGGGAATTCTTGGGATTCCCTAGGATCCGCTTGAGGGATTCAAGAACTTCCCACTATTTATAGGTGTATATGCAGCTTGATTTAGGTTAGCTTTTGTTCTAGTCTAGCAATATTTGAGCTATAAGCTGCACAATATTTGTAATTCCAGTTTTTTAATTAATGAAAAAACTTTCATAGTAGATTTGAGTTATTTTTTTGATTGAGCGAGTCACCACTCTTTTTGCAATGGCCCATTCAAGGAGGTAAGGTGATGAATGTATGCATTGCATATGTTTTCAATTTTCATGTCACATTGTGTTGTGTGATTTCATTTTTCAACGTGGTTTCTTCTGTTGTTTAAATTCAGCAACTCATATATTATTTTTAGTCCCGCAATGATTTCGATTTCCTCAACACTGTTTAGTTTCACCAATGTTGAATGAATAGTCATGGTTTGGCGTGATATATAGTAGCGGGCCTACAACTCACTAGTACTATATTTCCCACTAATGATAAGATTTTTTCTTGTCAAACACAAATATTCCTTCATCGCAATCGCACTTTTCATCTGCAAACTATGATTTAATTCCCCTCAATCACATCACATTATAGGTTAGCGGTTATTCGTATTCTGGTAATGATTGGAAATATTTAATATGCAATGTTTTGCTGAGATAGAGGAATAAGAAGGAAGACAACATAAATCCCCTGTATTGAAGCCTGTTCTCCATCACTTATTAGAAGAATGAATGTTTCATATTCAATGTTTTTCTAAGATAGAGGAATATGAAGGAAGACAACATATATCCCCTGTATTGAAGCGTGTTCTCATGGGTGTATTTTTACCCTATGGTCTTAACTATTCCCATTAATGGGACTAAAATTCACTCCAATATGTATTATTCTAGTGGTGCCTAATATGTGTGTCAGGGGCTTAGTGTGCCACACAGGGGTGCATTTCCACCTATGCAAAATCAGGCCGCAATAGTGTCACAAGAATGACATGAGGGGGATTATACTATAGAACTTGATAATCCCTTTACAACATCAAATAAAAGTCATTAAAAATCTCTAAAAAATTATGAGGGGCTTAATATAAGCCTACTGACACTTAAAAGCATGGTTAAGAGTTATCCAATAATGAAAAAATATAATTTGAATATATTAAATCTTATGACCCATGATGATTTGAACTAATGGCTCATAATAATCAAAGTAGATTTAATATAATAATCAATAAAACAACAGAAGGGTTCAATACAATGGTTTTATCCCATACCATGATTTTCCACATGTCATATTTTGACTGATAACAAGTCAAAATATTGCACTCATATATTGTTAAAATTTCTACTTGAAAATTATAATTTTGCTTACATCCAATATCATGTTTTCACTTTCCCTCCCATCATTTTTTCAATTTTTTCAAAAACCAACATAAATGTTCCAAGACCTAGATGTCAGTCCCACAAATAATAATCTTGCATGTCTGGAAAATCCTTTAATAAATAAAATTATGACTAGATGGTCCAGATGGTTCATCCCTCAATAACTTATAGATTCTTGAAAATGGAACCTCAATCCAAGTAGAAAAATATGGTAATTCTCGTTTATTTTCTTTAAGAAAAGTTTTGAATGCCAAATGTTAAATCTTCCCTCGAGGGATAGATAGTTTTTGATATTTAGATATCTAGATATCCAAGACTTATCAAGAGAGACATATATCTAGAATCTAGAATTTTGAAAATATTTAAAGGAAATTTTTTATAAAATTTGGATTCCAAATGGTTGATATCTGAAAATTTGACTTAATCGAAATAATTCAACTTCTTTTCAATATGAAACCTAAAATCAATCCACTCCTCAATATGGCTATAATTCAACCAACTTTCCTCATGGATTATTAATTAATTGTAATATTCCTAATTAGCTTTCAGCTAGTTGGAATATTAATTTTTTCTTTTGATAATAAGATAGGTGAATAAGTGGGTAGAGAGACCCATAAATCTCTTTACTAGGAATAAAACCACTTCTCATGTGAATGTGGATCATTGTATCAGCTGAATAAAGCACCTTTAGGTGTGAACAAGGACTAAAGCATGTGGACAGGAACAAATCAATAGCGTTGTCATGGAAGTAGTGGAGAGTTAATGGAGGACAATGCAGTCATAGAGGAGGAGTGTATGCAGAAGAGTACCTTCTTTAATGAGTGGGACCCAGGGTGAGGAATCTCACCAAGCATATAAGGAAGAGGATGGAAACCATAGAAGGCATTCATAGTATTGTTTATGTATTGGTATTTTATGATTTTTTTCACGCTTCACCTGTTTAGCGGATTCTATCGTGTTGTTAAGCACAAAGGTGTTTTCGAGCAAAAATCCCACCTTCATCCTCAAGGGACTTTGATTGCCTACTCAGGAGAGGTTCATTGAGCATAATTTCCACTATCCAGCATTAGGCCAAGCTTCAGCCACCATTCACAGCGCAGTCTCCTTCAGGATTGTGTTTTTTTGTAGCGCAAGAGCAGTGGAGGGTTGATAGACCCAGTTTCTGAGCTTGTTTTCCAGTGAGGGGAGCAACCCTTCATCCGTGAGGCTAGAAAGGAAGTTCCTTGAGAATTATTCCACCATCCGGCATCAATCCAACTAGAATCATTCACCCACAGTGCAGTCTCCTCCATAAACTTCGTTATTTTGTAGTGCAGTTGCAGTGGGAGGTCAAGTACCCAAGTTCTTGACCTTGTTTTCCAGTGAGGGGAGCATCCCTTCATCCGAAAAGCTTGTGAGGATGGATATAAGTCATTGTCATATCAGATCAACCACCTCCCACTAGTGATCCAGTTGCAGAGCATTATTCATCCCTAGGGCTACATTTTGTACATTCTGCATTTTGAGTATTTCTGGAAACCCTTTCTGGGTTGTCTTGGAATAGTGCTAGAAAGCCTAGATCTCTGATCCCGGCATTTCTTAAGAACTACAATAGCAGATCCATGTATTTACATTTATAGAAATAGTTAGCCCCAACAGAAACTACGTTGTCTTAGCCTTCGACATTATTTTATAGCAGTTTTTCTTCATATTTCATGTATTGGGTCTCTAGAGCCTTGTTTCGCCTATCTTGAGTGTCTTTTTCCTCAAGATATTGTATAAATTTGATGTTATAATGCTTAATAGAATGGCTATATTATCTGCTCTCATTTTATGTGTTGATGTGTCACTGCATTTTCTAGTTTTGTGTTCTATATTCCTGTCTTTTCCATTTTGGAATATTACAGTGGTATCATAGCATGATCTTTGGCTCAGCTTGTGGGAAATACATCTTATGACACCAGAAGAAGAAGTAGGAATAAGAGATCCATAATGATAGAAGGAGTAATTTTTTCCACACTTCTCTTTATATCCATGCAAGATATATCCAAGGAGGTAAAACAAATGAGAAGGGAGAGGAAAAAACAGACCTCAATAAGGTTTCAAAATGAGGAAGGTCAAACCACTTCCTATCAGTAGCAGAAGAAACCGGTAATGCAAAGAGCTCCATAATATTATACTACGTCCACTTCCCTTGAAGAGGAAAGTGATTGGCATGGGGATGGAGGAAAATTAGATAATGAGACTCTAAGTGATTATCTTGTAGAGTAAAAGTCTCAATCAAGGGCTTTCAAGGAGAATCTAACTCTCCAACAGTTTATCCAAATCAAAGAAGAACAGAGATCCTGCAACAGTAGTAGAATAAAAAGGCATCATAGATTCCTTTTGCCTACATTTGATGGGTCATCCACAAGCACAGAAAAGGCTTGGAGGAAGAAGTTAGATGCATTCTTCCCGCTAAATCCAGTAGTATAAAGAGAAGTTGTTGAGATTGCAGCACTGCACCTTGAGGGTGAAGCAAAGGATTGGTGGTTCAGCCATTTGAAACATGCAAGAGTGAATGCTTATGCGTATTTTACCCAAAGGCTGATCAAGAAGTTTGATAGAAGAAAACTGGAGGTAATTCCAATTGAGACATATCTCAACATTGATGAGGAAGCACATGAGGAGCTACGGGAGGATATCAGCACTATCACTCTGGAATAGGAGTAACTTCCACGACCACTAATTGCAGGAGTACTTGCATCAAGAGAAGGAACACTTGCATCTTTGCAATATAGTCTTGATATTTTACATTGGGAGTCCCATGCATGATTTAGGAGATGCGTGAGGAAGAGGAGGCAGATACCAGTGTTGGTGCAGCAATAGAGGAGCATCCATCACCATCACCAATAGTTGGAGAATCCATTGCACTGGTTGGAGGAACTCTTGTAGATGTACAAGATGTTCCCAAGTATCAGCTTATCCAAGGTTTGCAAACATTTACATCTCATCTTATTTTAGTACCTCAACTTGAGATTTGTAAGATCATGTCATAAAGGCCATTGCATAACCAAGGATTAGAGCACCTTGCTGATTTGGAGCAGAAAACTATCACAGCGCAGAGGAACCTTGACTTTTTCAAGGAAGAGATGTATAGCCATCCTGGATTTTCATTGTTGAGCTACACACAGCAATTTGTGTTGAAGTGTGGAGTTTCAAAGGATAGGATGAGCATATTCCTAACCGGTACAATGTCGGGCTATGAGTTCGGCATTGTGTATGGCCATGAGACATCAGATGCACCATCATGGAGATCAATAATGCTATCACCGAGGAGAAGTGATGAGTTGGGGGCCCAACCATTATTGTAGCATTCCGATGACCACTTCACTTATGAAGCATTGGATAGGAAGATGGTAGATGATATACCTATTGTGATGGATAACATCTT
Organism: Pinus albicaulis; assembly: GCA_034641835.2. Taxonomy (NCBI): domain Eukaryota; kingdom Viridiplantae; phylum Streptophyta; class Pinopsida; order Pinales; family Pinaceae; genus Pinus; species Pinus albicaulis. Next base: position 704,746,285 of record CM076579.1, read on the forward strand.
CCATTATTATGATAGATCTTTCTTGATGAGCACCTCACAGCTCAAAGATAAGCATTTGCCTACAACATATTTGGAACCTTATGGGTTCTACCGGGTCATTGATGAGAGGTCCTCACGTAGAGATCTCTAGGAGGTTGCACTTCAACATATCATGGAGTGAAAAGATAGTCATCAGATTGGGGAGGATGGTATTCTCCATTGGGTTGATATCAAATTGGAGCATGATAGGAGTCACCCACAGTTGGATGGATGGGTGAGGATGATGAGAAATTGGTTGGTGAGCTACTTGCAGATCTGTTGGGATCCTGGACTAACAATATCTATGACACGGGGCAGAAGAAGCATGGCTGCACCGGATGCTTTTGGGGGAGTATGGTTACTACCAAACATTTCATATTTTCATTATCCATGTCGTGCATAGTACTGGTATGATGTAGCAGCAGGAGGCATGGATGTGTTGGAAACTCTTGAGATAGTTTGGCCATCACATGACATATCCTATGTCAAGGGTTGTGTTATGGTTTGAGACATTGCATGGCACTCACATGATGTGGCAGTGGGGACCTTGGTTATGTTGGACTGATCTGACATTTTACATGCCAATAAGTATGTTGTTGCTCCATGGCGTGTATGATGATGGAGTGGAGGATGGCACAATTTTTGCCTTTGAGAGTCAGGAGATGTTTCCATGCAGGAAGGAGCCTTCCATATATGGTCAGGGGTTGCTGGCACTCATACATGAATTTTCCAAACTCAGTAAGTTTGGGAGGAGCAATAGCTTCCAAGTGAATATTGACCACCATAAACTTCAATCTTCTCTTGAGAAAAGGTAGCTACAAGGAGGACAACGAAGGTGGAGTGGCAGTATTCCAACATGTGGCTTTGACATTAAGCATGTCATAGGATGTGTAGTTTGCTTGAATATTGAGGAGAAAAAAAACCATCCTACAAGGTTGTTATAGTCACTCACTTTTCCGGGACAAAGATGGGAGAGCTCACCTATGGACCTCATCACCAGCTTGCCCACAGTACATGGTAATGGTTGTGTCTTTGTACTTATTGATAATCTAAAAAAATATTTGCATTCATTTTCCATTTATATACAGTGCATTGCTCCACAAGAGGGCAAGCCTCTCTTTGGACTTCATGGTCTTTTTAAGACCAAAATCAGTGATGGAGATAGCCATTTCTTGTATGGATTTGGGAAAGTATTGTTATATTTTGGGTATACTCAGTTGACACCCAATTCCATTTACTAATTCCGAGTAGATGAGCAGAGAGACACAACAAGCAAGTGGTCGGGAAGCTACTTGACACATTATGTTAAGGGGAAACAAGTAGCCAAACTGCGCTGGTTCCACTTGGGGAACTATTGTCACCTTCTAAAATTTCATATGACACTCAGTATGCTTCTCCTTTGGATTCCATATTGTGATGATGTTCTGTTCACTATATGTGGAATGGCTTGGGAAAGCAAGGTTCCTAGAACCAAAGAGTGGATCCTTGAGATTCTGGATGCCTTACGGCCTCTTGAGGACAACATTACTGTAGCCCAAGATCAACAACAATTCTACATAGTTGATAGATGGGGAGAGAGATAGTGTGGGATGGAAAATTTGGTCCATCATGTTCATCCATACAACCCATCTACATTGCAGGAGTAGGAGATGGAGGATTTTTTCTATGAGCTACCCAGGGTGATCCATCTTGTTTGGATGATAGCATGGGGATTGGGGCTTCTCATTGGGGTTAAGGCCCCCAACATTTTTCATATCTCATGCCTCGAGGAGGCCATTAGAAAAAATGTATTTTTCTCCATGGCTACCCCACTCCTTCATGATAAGATCCATTTGGTTTTATTACCAAAGGCTAACTTGCACACTTGGGAGGAGCAACTAGGGGACAGATTGATTGGAGAGCATCTGGTTCATAGGAGGATTTTATCAGAAGAGGATGTTATAGGAGAAGGAGAGGAGATTTTTCAGTATCCATCCTTGTAGCTTCTTGAGGAAAAGCAACATTTGGGAGGGGAGGACTGTAATATTCCTAATTATATTTCAGCCAGTTGAAATATTAATTTTTTCTTTTGATAATAAGATAGGTGAATAAGTGGGTAGAGATACCCATAAATCTCTTTATTAAGAATAAAACCACTTCTCATGTGAATGTGGATCATTGTATCGTCTAAATAAAGCACCTTTAGGTGTGAACAGGGGCTAAATCATGTGGAAAGGGTCAAAGTTGACCAAATCAACAACGTTTTCATGGAGGTAGTGGAGAGTTAATGGAGGACAACGCAGTCATAGAGGAGGAGTGTATGCAGGAGAGTAGATTCTTTAATGAGTGGCACCTAGGGTGAGGAAGCTCACCAAGTATATAAGGAAGAGGATGGAAACCATAGAAGGCATTTGAAGTATTGTTTATATATTGGTATTTTATGACTTTTTTCACCCTTCATCTTTTTAGTGGAGTCCGTTGTGTTGTTTATCACAAGGGTGTTTCTGAGCGGAAATCCCACCCTCATCCTCGGGAAACTTCGAGTGCCTACTCAGGAGAGGTTCATTGAGCATCATTTCCACTATCCTACATCAGGCCAAGCTTCAACCACCATCCACAGTGCAGTCTCCTTCAGGATTGTGTTGTTTTGCAGGGAAAAAGTAGTGGAGGGTTGATAGACCATGTTTCTAAGCTTGTTTTCTAGTAAGGGGAGCAGCCCTTCATCCGAAAGGCTAGCCAGGAATTTCCTTGATAATTATTCCACCATTCGAAATTAGTCCAAATATTAGCATTCACCCACACCATAGTATCCTCCATAAACTGATTTATTTTGTAGTGCAGTTGCAGTGGAAGGTCAAGTACCCAAGTTCTTGACCTTGTTTTCCAGTGAGGGGAGAATCTCTTCATCCGGAAAGTATGTGAGGAGGGATATCAGTCATTTTCATATTAGATCAGCCACCTCCCAACTGTGATCCAATTGAAAATCGTTATTCAGCCCTAGGGATACATTTTGTACATTTTTCATTTTGAGTATTTCAGGAAACCCTTTCTGGGTTGTCTTGGAATAGTGCTAGAAAGCTTATATATTTGATCCTGGCATTTCGTAAGAACTACATCAGCAGACCCATGTATTTACATTTACAGTAGCTGTTAGCCCCAGCAAAAACTGCGTTATCTTAAACTCTGTCATTCTTGTATATCATTTGTTCTTCATATTTATGTATTGGGTCTCTATAGGCTTGTTTTGCCTAGCTTGAGTGTCTTTTTCCTCAATATCTTGTATATATTTGTTGCTATAATGTTTAATATAATGGATATATGATATGATCTCATTTTATTTTTTGATGTGTCACTGCATTTTCTAATTTTATGTTCTATATTCATGTCTTTTCCATTTTTGAATATTACATTAACGATCCCACATTTGATCCATATTTACATTTGATCCTTTCTCTCCATGATCACTTAATTAACACAAGGATATTCAATCTCATTTGCCCTAATTCATCAAACATACACAAATTTGCAAGGGATTTCCATGGTTTTCACTCTTCACACATTCTAAGTTTTAATTAATCTTCTTTCATAAGCATTCAATAGTGATGAAACTAGAAAATGAAAATATTATACAACAATTGGGTTTTCAACTTATAATTTTTTCTAAAAACCTTGACTCTCCTTTCCATACACACATTGACTAATTATGCTCTCATGTATACATTGGAAGACCTTTTAACATCACTATATGTATTCTAATCCATGCACTAATTACTTCACAATGTGCACACCCTAACTAGGATAGTTGCATTCACTATTGGAGTATAATTCACATATCCCTAACATTCCTGAGGATTAACTCATTTATGAAGGTCAGAAGTTATAACCTTAAAGCAAATACAGGACTTTGGCTAAAGGCTGCCACTACATGATTGCAATGGATCGACGTGTCAGAATTTGTTACAAGTTAGATGGGAACAACTGCCCAACAATTCGACACATTTTACCAGATGGAAGGAGATAGTTCCCAAATCCTCAAAGAGTTAACTGGTCTTACCAGGTTGATCCTTTCATATGGGTGGTAAGGCCCTAAGGAAAAGGTCTTACGATTCCAGAGATAAGAGGAACATCTCTTTATTTGATCATCTTACTGTGCTCTTTGGGATTTTAGTACTCGGTCATGTTTATCATTTCATTTATCACATCTTTTTTCCTAGCTGATGTAGTCTGTCCACCACTTTGAACTCTTATTCCACTAGCCTCACGTAGAAATGGAAATATCTCTGGTTGATAGATCTTCACATGGAGTGTCTGATCATGATCCTAGTGGTTGTAAGAATATAGACACTAGATTTTTTAGAACAAGACACGTGGAAGAAAATTCAACAAAAAGTTTTTCAACTTTAGATATGTTGTCACAACCAACAATCTAATGTTGATAAGTTTATGTTGTGTTTCTAATGCCTTTTCTGGTTGTTCGTATAAAATATAATGCTAATAAACAAACACAGGGGAAAGAGGATATTGATAACAAATTGTATTTATTCTGGTCTATAATTAGCTTATAGTATTTCTTTGGCAATTGAATGTCCAAAGGTATTTTCTTTCATTAGGTGAACAATTTTGGATACATAATGTGCATAATAGTTAAAGACAAACCACTAATTGCAATGTTAAGCAACTAATATATCTCAAGCATTAGAAAAGATGCCAACACTTAAAGGACTGAAATCTAGTAAGAGGAAAAGCATTGAGAAGATTGCAAGCCTCATAAACATGTTGCAAATATCAACTCTACAAAAGGAAATGAGAAGAATTACGGGAAAAATCCCTAAAGGCTTTTGAATACCATATAAGAAAATTAAGATGTAAATCAAATACGAATAAATGTGAAGCAACCAAGGAAAGTATAGATGTATCTTAGTTAAAAGAGAGAGGTCCAAGAGAATTATTGAACCCCTTAGCATAATGAGAAGCTTGCAAATACCTTGATATTATTTAGAGCTATTTCCAAAGCTAAATCTACTTTCACGTCATCATTAGCTTGCCTACCTTGACTAATTCTACTAAACAAATGAAACAAGTAGTTCTCATCTAATCAGTGACCTAACGCAATAAGTTTGGTTGTCACCTCTACCTCTTAACTATGGTGTATGGGTCCACTGCGCTGATTCCTACTCAAATATATGAAGGCCACAGATGTGAGGCTTAACATGCTTTCAATATCTAAAGGAACTTTCCAACCAAATGGTTTCTAGAGATATTGATAATCCTCATCTTCTTTATCTATGGGGCTGTGGGTCCACTGTGCTCACTCCTAATCAAATCTATGAAGGCTAGGAGCTTATAGTAAGTTATCTCTCGAGGTATCGTTCTAGAGAATTTGTTATTGTTGAAATCCATCTCGGACAACGGCTTCAAACAACCAATATGTTGATGAACATTGTCGGTGAACTCATTGCCACTAAGAAGAAGGATTTGCAAGATGGAGAAGTTTCCTATGGATTCCAGTGGTGGAATAGACCATATGGAGTCCTCAATTTTGCCCCACTTATTAACAACAAGTCTCATTGAGCCCCTAAACATAACAATATTTGCATTAACCATATCAATATTTGAATTAAACAAGATAACTTTGGTTTCTTGCTTCATGATATCAACTGCGAGACCATTCAACAAGAAAGCCTAAATAACTCATGTTAGTATGAATCTTGATTCGAGGTGTACAAAAAAAGACCACTTTAGCTGCGCATAAAAAACAGCCCTAACAACAAAAAAGCCTGCTAATATCTTCAGATCTGCAGTTAGATGATCAAGACAAATGCTGCAAAAATCTAGATATATGCATTAGAAGACATTAAACAGTATAAAAATAAGATTTACTCCATAGATCCAATAGACAAGACAAGAATATATCCAATGAAATTTTTATTAATGGCACCTGGGAGGAAAACACAAGAGGGTGTTCCCTGTTCTCCTCAATGGGATGGGTTCTTGTAAGTCCTTAGCACTTCAAATTTATAGTTCCTCTCTCTTGATGGTGTAGAAAACCCAGACAAAAATGGAAAAATATGGCTATGATAATGGATCAATAGCCAGACCAAGAGTTGAGATCCAGAGTGATCTTTAGGCAACAAAAGGTGACAAATGAATGGGAAAACCCTTCTATTTATAAAAAAATATTGAGTTAGTCTAGAGATTGGTGCATAATCAAAATATTATTTTCCAAATCTAGATCCAAATTTTATGGAATATTTTATTACATTTGTTGGAGGGAAAAGGAATTTGACTTGAGTCAAATCCCCTTATTTGTAAATAATAAATAAATAAATTATTTATTTATCATATTAAGGATATGATTAAGTAATAAATAAATAAATGATTTATTTATCATTTTAAGGATATGGTTGAGTAATAATCAATTAAATAATGATTTATTTAATTATTTGAGGGTGAATTAGTCATATTAACAAAGAATATTATTTAAATGAGATTTAAAGAATTATTCTTAGAAAATAATAATACAAATAATGATTTATCTAATTAATTTCCTTGTTTTGGGTTAAATATAACCAGAAATATTAATTAAACTATTGTTTAACTAATTATTTCTTGAGGAAAATAAAACAAATGTATTTATTTAATATTTCCTTATGGGGTTTCTTTTTTAGACCATAAACAACTTAATAAAGGTGATTTACTAAGTTGTTTTCATAGTGAAAGCAATTTTACTTGGAGTAAAATTGGTCTTACATGATGTACTTGGGTCCATCTAATGATAATAGGTTAGATGACCAAAAAATGGTGTAACAGATTGCCCCCAAGCATGCGAGCATTAGGAGCTAATCGTATGACCGAAGTACGTTGTAAGAACTCAATCACTAGACATTGAAGGGGAATTCAAAGAGAGAGAAGTATAAGGTAAACCAAAGTGCTGAAAGAACTAGACCCTAAGGAGGTGACTTGCAGGTGCGGCAAGTCTTTTTGATAAGTGCGTACCTGCTATAGGCAGTGGGGGGGGCATACCTATGCCTGCTGAGGAAATAGTACAAACAATAAGGCGTCCGGAAAACCACGAGACGACATAATGCTGGCATAAACATGAGCCAGATAAATAACACGATAATGAATTCCACATACATATTGTGCCTGGGATAATATCCAGGAATTGTACAATGATATTTGAGTGCATGAGATAGAAATGCAACCCAGATGCCCCTGAAAACAGGAAAGGGCTCTGAAAATCTGACTGATGCATGCAAAAAAGGCGCTGCAAGTGGCTAAGGCCAACATCATCAAATGTATGGAGCTACATTGAAGGCTGTAATGAAGAGGTCATCTGAGTGTGTGAGGGGCTACCTGTAGGGCCACCCCCTCATGAGGGCTGAGACATCTCACACACACCCAGGAATCACCGAAGTCAACTGCTGCATCACTGAACCATCGAGTATACGGATCTCGATCATGATGAAAGGAGCTGGAGCTGAGAAACAATCAAGTCAAAGGGAAATAAGGAGTCCCTTTTCCTAATCCGAGGCACCGAACAAGAGTGGAAGCTGGAACCAAGATACACCGCCCTCTAGACCTATCTTCTAGAATGAATGAGCTGATGTCAATAGAAGGAGGTCCGTCATAGGTGAGGAAATAAGGGATCCTCAAATAAGGCACGAGAGAAAATAGTAGAGTGGCTAACAGACTGACAACAATGATGATGATGAAATGGGGGGAACTGAGTAGCAAACGGATGACTTCCCTTGTTAGAGCATAAATGGCATGGATGACTTGGCAGCGACTGACATGATATCATGAGGGATAGTGGACAGTGGGACTGAAGGCCATAATGTGCGACACGAGAGAGGGACCAAGAAATGAATGATGGAGGCCTATAGCGGGATGCAAAGGGACTCGAGATAGACTCCATGAATGCAATGATGACTCCACTCAGATGCTCTAAACAAGGGTGACTCGATGGTGCTACCACATATGTAAAGGGTCCAATGGGGACCATAAAATCGTGAGTACAAGATGGTAACTCACGATGAAAGTTGATACGAGCATGGAAAAGTATGGAGCCAACATGGTGCCCCCAGTACGAGTGTTTTAAGTGAAGAAATTAGATTTTGAGGGAGGGTGAAGTGGCGCTTCTTGGAAAAAATGTGTCCTGGTGAAATATTAAATAAAAAAAACTAATAGATACCCATTTGAGGGCCTGGTGAGATCTTTCCAATGGTATATACGATTCGTCAAACTAAGCTACAGTTTGGTCACAGTGAGCGAAAGAAAAATCAGGGGTTTTCTTTTAATAAGGCATTTTCCTTCCAGATTCACTTATTTGCTGGTGGAGTTGTGGTGAATGTCGTGAGGAGAGGAGGCCTTAAATCTTGTGGTAGTTGTAGCGGATAAACCGACCATTGGAATTTGAGATCTATCAGTTGTAGGTAAGAGGCCTAAACCTACTCTTTCATTTCAGTGGATTGAAAGTTTAGTTTAGGTACCCAGAGCTCATGAACAGGCTGGGTCACACTTTTTGGGGTCTGTTCTGTGACTTGGGTAGGAGGTTCTGGGCAGAAAACTGCGACTTGTCCGAGGAAATGACCTAACCAATGTGTCCTGTCAGAAAAAGGGGTTTTCAGTGCCGTTTTTGGCTAATATCTAGGATTTCTATGGTTGAGGGGCACAGGTTCTGCCAAGCATGTTGTGGAAATGCCAAATGTATTTAGAAAAAGGGAAATCTAGACACATTTTAATGATGTGATGCGCCATTTGTTTTCGGTATGGTTACGCAGTTTGAGAAAGGAAATAGACGTTTACCAATCTCTTTTGATACTTCATATATGAATCAAATGGACTTTAAGTTTCTAGGTTGGCATTCATGGTGCTAATATCCCAAAGATAGTATTTGGGATAATGAACTGATGTTCTCCCAGAAAACCTATAGGTTGGTCAACCACAATGTCTATGAGACTGGGTTGCTGATGAAAAATGAAGGAATGATGAGGGGTATCATTCCTAGAGTGATATTGAAGTGATATGGGACTCTAGAAGTTCTTATAAATGTGGAAGAATAATGGGACTAGAGTCGTCACGACTAGATTCACTAGGAGAGTGGTGAAGAACTGCTTCTCCTGGTCTCTCCAATATGGGTGCCCCCCTTACCCAAACATTGGGTGTCAATGTAATGGCCACAAGGTGCATGTGGTTCGAATGCATGAGTTTGATGTAAGGGGGAATAGACAAAGTCAGGAGTGGTGGCTACTTTCATAATGTCATCATCGTAATAGAAGATGGGGTGACTGATGGAAGAAAGACCACCTAACGTGGCGAAGTGACCTTACTCCTCATCATGAGAGGAGAGGTTTATATGTGCATCGTCATAAGGGGTGACAGAGGAGGAAGAAGACAGAGGATCTGTTGATGTTGAGACTAGGGAGGGTACCGAGAGGAGGCCAGGCGAAACATTAGGGGAGGTTTCATCGGGGACTTCCGACCAAGGACCCGTGATCTCGACATCATAAGGGGGAATGTGAATGGGAGCATCTGTGTCTTCTGGTGTTACCGAAGCAAGATGTGAGAATAAGGGAGAGGTTGACTCATTGCGCTTAGCCTAGAATTGGAGTAAGGCTTCTAAAGAGGAACGATACTCTTCGAGGCAATGGCAAAAGTGAGTGTAGTGGCCATGGAAATCACACAAAGCACAAGGGTGATTTGTGCGCAATGGTTTGAGTTTCAGGATTGAATTGGGTATAGTGACATATACCTCTGGGATATCAAATTCTAGAAATGTCTCATTGACCATGGACTTGAGGTGAGGCAACTCCGGACAAGTATGGGTGGTGTGGCCGAAAACATCACACAAAGCACACTAGATGGTATGATGTGGAGGCTGAGAAGGGGCAGGGTTTGTCGGGGTGTCCTTGTCCTTTGTTGCCCTCTTGCGAGCTTTTCCCTTCTTACCCGAAGCGGACGCAACGAGAGGTGGTTCCTGTTGAGGTGAATGAGGCACTATTGCAGCGGGAGACGTCATAGGGACTAGTTGAATCAGGGTAAAAGCAAGATAAGGTTTAGGCTAACCGAGTGAGGTGGCGGCTGGAGGATCGAGGTACCAGACAGGAATCCCAAGAGTCAGGTTAGGAAGAGAGAGGGTGGCCATAACAGGTACAGTGTACACTCCTGGTGGGGGAGCTAGGAACGGTATCTGACCAGAGGGGTAATGACCAGGCGGGATGGCTCCAAGATGGTTGAGGCCTGGAGGAACTGTTCCAGGAGGATAAAGGTGCTCATGAGTACCAGCTGAAGGTAAAGGGCCAGGAGAAGAAGGTTCAGAAGGTTGATCAGAGGACATCATGAAAATCTAGTAATCAGGGGAACCAGATGGAAGAGGTTGAGTGGCCACCTATCCTTCAGGTGGTTGGGTAGCCACAAATCCCTACTGAGAGAAAGGATCGGTAAGCACAGCCGGTTGACTAGGTGCAGGACTAGGAGGAATGGGAGGAATGTCTTGTTGTCCTCTCAATGTTGCTTGAGACTCCCATAGCTGTCGCATATGTGGTAGAAGGGGACAATCATGTGTATAATGACCATAAACACCACAACACGAACAGGGCTTGTTTGTACGAAGAGGCCTGTCCTGCTTGGGCTGAGTGCCTTGTTGCTGGTTTGTAGTGTTAGGAACATTACCTTGATTAGGTCCATGATTACCAGAGGCAGCTTGATTTTGGTTTCCTTTCCTCTTCCTTTTTGAGGGAGGAGGATTAGTCATACCCTAATGTGTGTACACCTACCCCGGAGGGGGTGGTGGTTGCTGTTGCGGGGGTTGAGAAGGCAAGGGAGGAGGAGGTGCTAATGTTAGAGGAGAAGGAGCACCAAGCTATGAATACAGATAATAAGGAGTTTGGGTAGCAGTGTGGTAAACAGGAGGTTGGGAAAAAGGAGGAGGCATGTCGTATCATGGATACGTGCTACCAAGAGGGGGAAAAGTGTCAGAGGTGTTGGCCCCGCCCTGAGAGAAACCATAGCCCATGGGAGGTTGAGCATATGGATTAAAGAGAGCACCAACAATACCTTCGGTGGCGTGAGATGCCCCAGGTGTGTTGGCACCACCAGGTCTAGGAAGATCAGGTAGAACGATATAAACATAACCTGACTAAGCGTAGATCAGGTCATATTTTAACGCAATTTGGAGAGCGGCTTCTTCGGTTTGAGGAAAGTGTGATGCAGCGTCTTTCCCGATAGGCGGCAAGAGATTCCTACGGAACCAGTCCATCTATACATGGTCTTCGAAGGGATGAGCTCTACATAGGCTCCTTCTTCTCCACCATCCCTAAACATGTTCGGATAGGCGGGTCGCGAATGATTGATGAAAAGAGGTCAAGAGCTCGGTACCAATGTCGTAACGAAGGGGAAGCTGGAAATAAGACAAAAAATCTCGGGCCAGAGTCGCAAAGGTGGTATGAGAGGAAGGGGTCTGGTCAACATACCACTTAGAAGCTTCACCTGTAAGCGTTCGTTGGAAGAATCGAAGATGAACGAAGTCATCAGTAATGAAATTAGATGAACACCACATGTGGAAAGATCGAATATGATTTGAAGGATCTTCTCCAGCAAGACCTTCAAACTTTGGGATGTCGAAAGGGAGCTTTTTTGGCATAGCAAGCCAACTAGCGTCATGGTGTATAGGGTCATTTATCAACTGGTCGAAATCAGGGAGGCAGAGGCCTGCCATGAAAGGGAGCAAGGGTGCAGCCGGGATAGTGTCCGTTGCGGTCCCACTAGTGGTATTCCCAGCCTGAGGGCCAGGGTTACCACCAGAAGCAAGTCCTGCACCAGACATGGTGAAGGTGTCACGAGGAGAACCGAAGGTAGAAGGAGAACCCAAAGGACCAGAAGAAGAGTCGGTGTGTGAACTCGAGGGAGGACTAACTCGAAACCTACGCGGAGGAGTAAGTCTTCCTACTGGAAACTGAGGATGAAGGCCAAGAAGTCTCGGGGATAAATGCCATGGAGGAGTAATGGTGACACACAAAAACATCTCAAGGGAAAAAGAGACCAACAAGGGCAGGAAGTTGCAGGATCAAGAGATTACAATGTCGAAACAAGGGCAAAGAGGTGTAGGATCAAATGATTTCAATGTTTTAGAGTCTTTGCTTGGCGGTGTTAACCAAGCCCTTTTTCACTTAGGGTGTGTGTGTACAAGTGTGTAAATTTTAATTTTTAAACCCAAACGTTTGTAGAGAAAAAGAAAAAAAAAAATTTATAGCTGTAAATAATCCTGCAAATTTCAGTATATAGGCCTGCAAAATAGAAAATAAATAGCTAATAATGCACCAATCTAAACCCAAGGAGGCGGGTCTCTCAGCAACTAGTCTATAAGTGAGTAAAAAACTAATTTAAACACACTAAAAACGGCTAATAGATCTAGGTTCAAGAGGGACAGAGATCTAAAAGACAAAATCTGCTGGAAAGTGGTGCAGAAAGTAGCCACAAATTAGAGGAAAATTGTTGTAAAAAGAGGTGGCGAAAGGATATCGCCGAGAGGAAGCAGAGTGAACCCTAAAGGAAAACCCAAACAAAGCTAGATGAGGTGATTTGGATGGATAACAAGCCGATATAAAGTGGATCTGAGGATGAGGTATCAGATCTGAAAAAATGGCTGAAGACTCTGAAATTTCAAACAACCTGTAACGACAAACACTCTTCCACAAAAAGTGGAGGGTACTGAAGCCCTAGGGGGCTAGGTTCTCACTTAATTGAGTGAAACATAACAAGTACAAGTCCAAAATGGGTGGAGAATGAGGTCAGACAACCCTAAACAAATGCTCAGCAAGACCCAGAAAACTTTCAGAAAAATCCCTGCAGAAAGTCCAGGTCGCAGTTTTTGACCTGTTTTCAGCAGAGGTCGCACTTTTTGGGCTGTAAAGTGCGCCTTGGAGGTCCAGGTCGCAGTTTTTGGGCAGAAAATTGCAACCTGCACTTCTAGCACTCTCGGTGGCAGGTTTCAGAAAAAAATTTCGTCTTAGCTGCGGCTGATGTCTATCACCTGCGCAATGTGTAATGTTCCTTTTTCGGGTTGCTCATGAATCATGCATGAAAAATTCATTTCCAGCAACATATGCAATAAAATAGTGAAATTATCACTTGGATCCCGTAGATACATCCATCTAGCATCTAAATACAAGAGGAGATCAAAAATAAATGAAACTAGGTGGGTTAAACAGATCTCCCACACTAAAGTAGCTGAAAATGACTAAAAACCCCAAACTGCATTTTACCGGAGTTGTTGCATTAATGGAATATGCAGTATAAAGGGTTTTTTAACATAAAAATATGGTATAAAAATATATATACTCATATATTAATGAATAATGCTGAAGTACAGAGATCTAGTCTCCTCATACAAAATACAAGAGAACCCGGCAAGGGTTTCTTGTCAAATACTCTACATACAAAATGGGAGATTTAGTAATTTACTGAATAACCACTGAAACATTGAAGCACAAGAGAATAGAAGGCTAGAAAGATATTTTATCTGATGTATAACCCTCAAGGGCTTCCTCCCTTTAAAGGATGAACCTCTCAATCACAAGGAAACACTGCAACGGAGCCACCAAACCATGCAATGATCACTGCCTCCAAAATAACACACTCCCTAGAAGAAACAGCGCTGGGAGGGTATGATAAATGTGTGGTCTGATACCATAGATCTGAAATAAGTCCTGGAGCTCTCCAAACAGATCACTCAAGTGAAGGAAAACACCCTCCAATGAGAAATTAGCTCAGAAGCCGGGATTCCAATCCCTTCCACTGCTGCACCCAGCAACACTACACAATCTCCGAAAAAGTTGTGCTGATGAAGATTGCTGAAGCTTGGCCTGAAAACTTGATGTGGAATGATGAATAAAAACTCTCCCAATGAGCTCCTCAAAGGAAAGAGGTGGGATTCCCGCAACTTTGCTAAGCAGCAAAGCAGCAACAATTCTTAGCAGCCAAGAATAATAATATACAACATGATGAATAATGTTGCCATCCTCTTCCTTATATAATATGTGAGTTTTCTTGCCCTTGGCCCCACTCACTTAGGTTGCTTCTAACCCAAGTTACATTTCCCTCCAAAATTGCGTTATTCATCTTTGGATTCCTCCTCCACTAAAACTGCGCTGTTGACTTAGTCAAAGCAGCTTCATTTTAACCTTGTTCATACATGGAGGTGTTTTATTAGGCTTGAAAGAGTGTCCCCTTTCACAATTGGAGTATTTTATTCCTCCTTAGGAGACTTATGGCCTTTTCTACCCATTTATTTACCAACTATAGCTGCTGCTAACTCTAATGTTACATTTAGCTTGGAAGCTAAAATTTTGGAACATTACAGTCCTCCCCTCCAAAATATTTTCTTGTCCTCAAGCAAATGCATAAGGAGAAAAAAATCTCTCCCCTCTTCCTCATGTGGCCTCCATCAATAGCCTCCATCACTGCATCAAGAGAATCTGCAAATAAATTTTCATCCAATGCTTCCTCCCAAGTGTGCAAAACCAAAGTGCTTGCATCAATCAAAGGTGGAAAGTTTGAATGGAAACATGCTAGCTATCTCATGGCCTCCACAAAGTAGGAGTGATGATCAACATGGTGAATGAGTGCCTCCCTCATCCATGCAATCATCCAAATGAAGTGAGTCACCCTCCAACATGGTAACTCATGAAAAGTCCCTTCCACCTTGTGCTCATGAAATGTAGGTGGGCTAAATAAGTGAACATGATAGGCAAGAGGGCCTATCCCATGCTTTCCTCTTCTCCACTTATGATAAGTGTAGAAGGTATGCTGATCTTGGGCTGCAACATGATTTCCCTCCAATGGCAAGAAGAAGATTGAGCCTCCAAAGCTCTTCCTCCAAAATCATGAGTCATGCTAACCCAAACCATTCCATTCAAGATGAATGGCACATCATCACCACATGGCATCCAAATCAGAAGATGGTTGAAGGTTATGTGCAAATTTGGATGATACATATGGTCTCTCTCGTGGATACAGCGCAGTTCTCCCCACTGCTGCTTGAGAATGTCATATGGCAAGTGTTCCTGCAACAAGTTACAAGCTGGATATGTATTTTCTCCCAACATGCAGAAGTAAGCATCAATGTATATCAGCTATAAATATATAAAATAACAATACACTTGCCCAAGGTCAAGTATATATGGGCTACTATCATCATAAACATTGGCCCTAAAGTGACCATGAAACCCAAAAATACTCTTGCTCTTTTGAGGAGCAATGCACTGTGCAAACATGGTGAGAAAGTACAAATACTCAATAGAGTAATAAAAAAGTACAGAAATTCATTCTCTACCATACATAGTGAATGGGATGAAAGTGAGATCCTCCAATAAGTCCTCCCATGAGAGTCTACTCATAAAATTTTGCAAGAAGAAGGGATACCTCCTCCCTTTGGAATATCTCATCCATAAGAACATGCTCCTATGTGACAGCACTGTAGGCCTTTGTAATAAGGCTCCATGACTTCTCCCTTTGACATTCCACATGCCAAAGCCATCCACCATAATGCTGCTATGTAAGAGATCATCTTCCGACATGGAAGTCTCTCATGATCCTCCAATACTGAAGGGTAGCCTCCTTGCACCATGAATGTGCCTTTCTTCTCTTCAGAAATATCATGAAAAGTATGGGAAGAATTTTGCCCACACTCTCCCAAGTGCAACCATAGCAACAACAACCTTTGTTGTTGCCTCATCTCTCCCTCATACAAGCTTCCTTTGAACAAGAACACATCAACAATACATAGAAGCAAGATACAATAAAAACAAGTTGCCAATTGACAACCGGAGAGTGAATCTTGGTCCCTCTCATGGAACCAGTGCAGTGCACCCTTGTCCTGCATCAAAATAAGAATCAACAAGTACTTTACCAACCACTTTTTTTCTGCCATATTCATCGCATAAGATGAAAACATGAAGTCACAATATGGTGTCATTGGTGCACACCAAGAGACATATGGCTTCCCCCACAGCTCATCAAAAAGATAGCCAAGATCAATGCTACAATTAGTTGCAAGTACATCATCATATAATATGCAAGAAGAAATATTTCTTCTTGTTACATCATGCTGCTCAAATAAAGGAAATAAGTAAAATATAAAACATGAAATGATACCTCCTCCATTATGTACTTGAGGTCTTGATTTGAAATGGCTCAACTGGAAATTCTCCCTCACTCCCAATGAGTAGGAAGGTAGCTGTGACATCCTCTCTATCACCATCTAGGCTATGCATATCTCCATATGTTGATATATGTCATGTTGTATGCCCTCCCAATTGAACTCCTCCATCAACTGGAAATATGCATCAAAGTGCATAGAAGAGAAGTCCTCATGTGCTGCATGTAGCAGCTTCTCCTTGAGACTAGAAGATCTAGTCAAGAAGATCCTGCCATAGGAATAGATGACCACATCATCCACCATGTATCTGTCATGTCCATCCGGGTCATCAAGAATCATGCATGCACCAAGATCCTTGGAGTACTCTACAAAAACCTGAGATCTCCAATAAGGATCAATCCTCCTCAGTGACAGTGCTAGTGATCTGGCATGTGAGGTTCCACTCATGTTGTTGCCTGCTACTTTGACATCCCCCATGCCAAATTTCTCCACAAAAAAATTCACCTCTCCAAAATCCAAGAGTGGTGAACCCAAAGACAAGACATCTCTTATCATCTGAAGATCAGGTGGCCTCCCAGGTGGAATGCCTCCATGAATTGAGACATCAATGTCAAGAGTAGACTGCATAGGTGATTGGGCAATCTTTCCCCTGCTTCTACAGCACAAATTAGTTTGCCTCTTCCTTGCATTGGCTCTCTGAAATAGAGAAGGGTGTATGCCTCTCATCAACTGATGCTGCTCTTTCTCCTTTCCTCCTCCTTCCAGCTACAATGCTGCACAATCATGTTGCTCACTGATTGTGCTTGGACCTCTATGTATGAGATCCTGGGGAAATTCTTGCAAAGATACAAGAATCCCTCCTATGGGAGCATGTGCTCCTCCCTCCTCTGCATGAGGCACTATATTTTCTCTAGATGTGACAGCGTTGCTGCCCTCTTCTCCATCAATGTGTGTAGGAAACATCTCAATAATTGGATCCCTTTGTGAAAAATTGATCCCCATGCCCTCTTGTTCAAGAATATGAACTGGAAGTTTTTCTTCTGGAAATGTGTAATGCAAGACTTCAACTCCTCTCATAGTTTTCTAAAATGGAGTTTCATCCATCACATGCAAGGGTTTTGTTTTCTCAAGTTTTTCTTGCTCATGTGTCTTAGGAAGTTTTTCACCAAACCTCTCCATCAATGTTTTTATGAATCTTGCAAAAGAGAAAGTATTGGCATTATTTAAGGAACAAGATTCAAAAATCCACCATGCATGAGCCTTACATCTGAAATGCAACGCTGCAACACTGATAGCTTCATCTCCGGAAATATGGTGCAGCTGCAAATAGGAGTTTAGCTCCTTCACCCAAGCTCCAACTGAACATGTAGGTGATCCAGCAAAAGTAGATAGAAGAAATCTATCTGCATCCTGCTGCTCGTTCTTCTCCATATGGATCTTGAAAAACTCTTGGAAATAAATATGATCTCTAAACCTCTCAGTTTGAGATTCATACTCCTACAACAAATCACTAAGAGTCATTCTCTTAGGCATTCTTCCTCCTCCCATCCATCTCAGGATAGCCCTGGGCATGTGACTACGATGTGCATAATGGAGTGCAGCTGCATGCTCACACTCACCATGTGAAAATCTAGATTCAGCTCTAGAATCAACCTCCTTTGGATATTTCATATCCAGTCTCATCTTCTTCAGCTCTCCTTGAAATCTCTTCATAGGTTTTGGAAGAAGATTTGTAAGCTTGTCTTCCTTTCTCTCTGCACATACTGAAGATTTTTGGCTTCTGTCCATCTCTCCTCCTTCTGATAGCTGGATCTCATAGGCTGGGCCAGAGATCATGCTTTTATACCACTGTAATGTTCCTTTTTCGGGATTGCTCATGAATCATGCATGAAAAACGCATTTCCAACAACATATGCAATAAAACAGTGAAATTATCACTGATATCCCATATATACATCCATATAGCATCTGAATACAAGAGGATATTATAAATAAATGAAACTAGGTGGGTTAAACAGATCTCCCACACTAGAGTAGCTGAAAATGACTAAAAACCCCAAACTACATTTTACCGGAGTTGTTGCATTAATGGACTGCACAGTCTAAAGAGGGTTTTAACATAAAAAGATGGGAGAACAATAGATATACTCGTATATTAATGAATAATGTTGAAGTACATAGATCTAGTCTCCTCATACAAAATACAAGAGAACCCGGCAGGGTTTCTTATTAAATACTATGCATACAAAATGGGAGATTCAGTAATTTACTGAATAACCACTGAAACACTGAAGCAAAAGATCATAGAAGGCTGGAAAGATATCTAATCTGATGTATAACCCTCAACGGCTTCCTCCCATGAAAGGATGAACCTCTCAATCACAAGGAAACACTGCAATGAAGCCACCAAACCATGCAATGATCACTGCCTCCAAAATAACGCACTCCCTAGCAGAAACAGTGCTAGGAGGGTATGATAAATGTGTGGTCTAATACCAAATATCTAAAATAAGTCCTGGAGCTCTCCAAACAGATCTCTCAAGTGAATGAAAACTCCCTCCAATGAGAAACTAGCTCAGAAGCTGGGATTCCAATCCCTTCCACTGTTGTACCCAGCAACACTACACAATCTCCGGAAAAGTTGTGCTGATGAATATGGCTGAATCTTGGCCTAAAAACCTGATGTGGAATGATGAATAAAAACTCTCCAAATGAGCTCCTCAAAGGAAAGAGGTGGGATTCCCGCCCAAGAACACCCAATGCTAAACAACACTATAGCTTTGCTAAGCAGCAAAGCAGCAACAATTCTTGGCAGCCAAGAATAATAATCTACAACATGATGAATAATGTTGCCATCCTCTTCCTTATATAATATGTGAGTTTTCTTTCCCTTGGCCCCACTCACTTAGGTTGCTTCTAACCCAAGTTACATTTCCCTCCAAAATTGCGTTATTCATCTTTGGATTCCTCCTCCACTAAAACTGCATTGTTGACTTAGTCAAAGAAGCTTCATTTTAACCTTGTTCATACATGGAGGTGTTTTATTAGGCTTGAAAGAATTTCCCCTTTCACAATTGGAGTATTTTATTCCTCCTTAGGAGAATTATGGCCTTTTCTACCCGTTTATTTACCGACTATAGTTGCTGCTAACTCTAATGTTCCATTTAGCTTGGAAGCTAAAATTTTGGAACATTACACAATGGGTCTGAAAACACGCGGAAGTTAGAATTTTTATCGTTTTAGGGTTTTATGGGTTAAAAACAACATCAAGAATAAGAAAATCAAGGGGCTGAAGAGAAATCCTAGGGTTTGAAATACCTGGATATGCAAGGATCAGAAAAATGACAACAGTTGTAATGGTAAACCCGTGTGGAGTCACCAGTTGTTAGTATGAATCTTGATTCGAGGTGTATGAAAAAAGACCATTTTAGTTGTGCATAACAAACAGCCCTAACAGTAGAAAAGACTGCTAATATCTTCAGATCTGTAGTTAGATGATCAAGACAAATGCTGCAAAAATCT
This sequence comes from Pinus albicaulis, assembly GCA_034641835.2. Taxonomy (NCBI): domain Eukaryota; kingdom Viridiplantae; phylum Streptophyta; class Pinopsida; order Pinales; family Pinaceae; genus Pinus; species Pinus albicaulis. Next base: position 704,765,963 of record CM076579.1, read on the forward strand.
AGATCTATGCATTAGAAGACTTTAAACAGTAGAAAAATAAGATTTACTCCTTAGATCCAATAGACAAGACAATAATATATCCAATGAAATTTTTATTCATGGCACCTAGGAGGAAAACGCAAGAGGGTGTTCCTTGTTCTCCTCAATGGGATGGGTTCTTGTAAGTCCTCAGCACTTTAGATTTAGAATTCCTCTCTCTTGATGGTGTAGAAAACCCAGACAAAAATGGAAAAATATGGCTATGATAATGGATCAATAACTAGACCAAGAGTTGAGATCCAGAGTGATCTTTAGGCAAAAAAAGGTGACAAATGAATGGGAAAACCCTTCTATTTCTAACAAAATATTGAGTTAGTCTAGAGATTGATGCACAATTAAAATATTATTAACCCAATCTAGATCCAACTTTTATGGAATATTTTATTATATTTGTTGGAGGGAAAAGGAATTTGACTTGAGTCAAATCCCCTTATTTTTAAATAATAAATAAATAAATGATTTATTTATCATTTTAAGGATATGATTAAGTAATAATAAATAAATAAATGATTTATTTATCATTTTAAGGATATGGTTGAGTAATAATCAAATAAATAATGATTTATTTAATTATTTGAGGGTGAATTAGTCATATTAACAAATAATATTATTTAAATAAGATTTAAACAATTATTCTTAGAAAATAATAAGATAAATAATGATTTATCTAATTAATTTCGTTGTTTTGGGTTAAATATAACTAGAAATATTAATTAAACTACTATTTAACTAATTATTTCTTGAGGAAAATCAAACAAATGTATATTTGTTTAATATTTCCTTATGTTGTTTCCTGTTTAGACCATAAACAACTTAATAAAGGTGATTTACTAAGTTATTTTCATAGTGAAAGTAATTTTACTTGGAGTAAAATTGGTCTTACATGATGTACTTGGGTCCATCCAATGATAATAGGTTAGATGACCAAAAAATGGTGTAACAAGTCATTATATCAAATTTTGAAGTGAGGTTCCAAAAATTTGTCGCAATAATTAGTGTGCATTTGTAATTTTTTCATCCCATAGGTTTTAAAGACTATATACTAATTTAGTAATTTGTATTACAAAATAAAATTCAAAAATATGGGGAGAAACTTTTGCAATGCACTGACCTCCTTTTAGTTCTCATTCTAAATAATTGTCACCAGTAACACAAAAAGGATAATATAGTCAGACAATGAGAATCATCATCTCTATGAATTAACAAGGCAATACTATATGGTATGTATTTTCATTTCCCTTTGGAAATTGGTACTGCCATCATATGTTATGGTTTTGAGATAAATTTACAGTTTCTACTCACATATTGGAATGGATCTCAGATGTAAGTGTTACCATGGGGAATATGGTGGATTGTTTTGTGATGATATGAGATTTTTTATTAATGCAGGACATGAGCTCCAGTAATAATTTTTAATGATTTTGTGAACCTTTTTTCAAAATTCTAGAAGTATCCCATGTTAATTCATTCAAATATATTACGTTAATCCTCACATGAATATCTAATCACAGAAAGAGAAAAAAATACAGAGACACACATACACAGAAATAGGGAGAAAGAAGAAAATCACACCATTTTCTTCCAATAACTTCTTTCGGAGAGTATCCAGTTATTTTGAAAAATCCAGCACTAGCATATACAATAGAATAATCTGGTTTGGTTGCATCTGATACAAAAAATGTCTGTTGTAACTTGGACAATGCTTCCTTTAAGTCCTTTGAAATTCGATGAATAGATGTTTCACTCCCATGATCATATCCATCAGATGTCCTCTTTGAGACTCATAATCCCCTTTAAGTTTGACCTCGTACTTACTCCTCCGATGTCCTTACACTCTTACCTTGAGGTTTCCCTATCCCTACATCTGTTTTATCAACCAGACCCCATGTTTTTGCCCTTTATGCCATGCCAGATTCAAATAATATTTGTCCAAAGCCTAAAGAATCTATATTTGTTTTTTTCCTTTTTTCATTCCCATTCTATTTGAGCAATGCCATAGCCATTGCTTGTCAGTTTCACACTTCATTTTGGTATTCTTGGGGCCCTCCATAAGATATCTCTGATTGTTCTCCTATGCCTAAAGGAAACTCTGCCATCAGTAAATAATCATTCGCTGACTCACTTTTGATGGCATTTACAGAGTCATTTTTTGTTAATGTCATCCATTTACCAATAGATCCCCTCAATCTTCCAGATTGTGAACAATGTCCATTTTCAAGGCTCAAATTATTCTCCTCATTTTCTGTCTCTCATGTTAGAAGGAGATCCATCATATAGAGCTCAAAAATGAGTGAACCCATATCTGACAATGAATTTTAGGCCCTTGGTAGAAAATGATCCAGCCAAAGGTGCATCTCCACCTAATGATTTGTATGGCACAATGCATCTTATCACTAAGAAAACACCAATGTACAAAGCTACACAAGCCACTAGGCTTACCAGTATGCCTATTGGCGAGTCCCTCTTCGGTTTTTTGCATTCTTCAGTGGAATTAGGTACTGCATCAAATCCAACTATGTCCCAAACTCTTCAGCAGAATTAGCATTGAACCCTTCTTGAGTAGAATTACCATTGAACCCTTCTTCAGCAGAATTAGCACTCTTTAGAGGAATTAACATTCTTCAGTGGAATTATCACCGAGCTCTATCACAAACCTAAAAAGGAGAATAGTGGTGGGAAAATAAATTTGAATAGGTTGATTTAGATTTTAGAGTAGCCACCAAATTAGATTTTAATAGGTATTCAAATAAATTTATATGGTCACTTAAGTTTTAATTAATTTTTATTTTTATGTGAGTAAAAGGAGAGGTCATTTGAAATAGAGGTTATATTTAATGATGTTGAAGTCTGAAAAAAAGTAATAATGTTATTCTAATTAGGGTATTAATAAAAATTATATTATACCTCCCTAATATAAGTAAGAATGTTCATATAAATATGGAAAAGGGACTTAGGAAATATCTATCAGCCCTTAAGGAGGTGAAAAATATCTTTAAATATATGAATAATGTTATCAATAAACTTAAGTAGTTATAGGTAGCCCCTTATTTTTTAGGAAGTTGACTTAGAGCTTTAAAATACCCTATTACAAGCTAGCCATAGCTTAGAAGGCCTTCACATGTGTTGTTAAGAGAGACATGGGATAAATTTTGACTAAAGGAAATAAGGGGTACAATAAAATCAATGTATAACACCTACTCAAATCACTAAGAATATATCCAAACCATCAAGATGACACACTTATCTGAGAAAAATTATGAAACACCATGGAACAACCTAGATTAAAACTTATAGCCAAACAATCAAGAGTTAGAACAGAGTGTTTAAGTGAGCATAATAAAAATAGTACACATTGGACATAATATCATATACACATGGATCATACATATCCAACTAAATGTGGTAGCGAAATGAACTTCTTCCTACACATAGTGTCCTAGATGGCTAAGGTAAGGTGTCATCAAACCAATGATACATTCATGAATTACATATAGATCCGTATACCTTAGATGGAAAATGATCAATTTGACGGGAATTGTAGGGGTTGAGATGACAATCAAATTTTAAAATATCCTCTAAAATCCCATATAGAAAATGGGGTAACAAATCCTATGACATCCACCTTGTGATATATATATATATATATGGTTGGAAATCCTCAAAGTATCTCTGAAGAAAGATGTCTCTTTGAGGTCGAGGTCGAGGTCAGGTACAATGCCTCACTAATTTGGTAGTTGAAGAAGTTTGAATATTGGTTTGTCAATTTTGCCCTAAGTAGGCAAGGCGATATGGAAGGAGTTGACCCCCTTGGAAGAGTTCTAAAGGGGAAGGGCACATAAGGCCTTATATAAAGATCTAAATCCAAGTACCTCCCTCATAAAAATTTCTAGATATGTATTTAAAGAAAGTAGATAATGACCCGTCCAAATGTTTATAAAGACAATAGAACATCCCTTGAATCTCATAATAAATGTGGGAATCTACAGATGAGGTGATCCTTTAATTATATCTCGTATATATGGAAACACTAGCAGATGTTATTTAAGAAGAGGAAGGTCATTATTATTAGTTTCAACTCGATGCGAATGTAAACCCACTTTTAACACACAAAGGGGGGGTCTGAAGGGTAGCATCCAATGCTCTTGTGCGTATGTGGTTAAACAAAAAGGCCCTCTTTCATTTGCATGAAGTGTTCCTCGTACAAAATTCATATTATAGTAAAGGCCCTAAAAATATGAAGTCCAAGTAAATTGAATCTATTGTCTATAAATAACCTTTCTAACAACCTTACACAAACATACAATGATGTCATTTATATTAGAGGTGTAAATCACTTGAATTTTGTTACAACTTTAATTTCTCCCCCACAAAAATGTGCCATGCTTCCTTGTGATCATGCTTCAACCCTATCAAAGAACAACCTCACAATTTAAAATGAATTTAAACATGATGTAACTTTATTATTGCCCCACATTCACCCTTTGGCTCACTACTCATGGCTAATTTCAGGTTATTTCAAGCACTGGGGTGGATAAAATCATTTTCTTTTTTAAAAATCAAATGTTTCCAATACGCTCAATTAGAGGTGAAGGATTCTCCTAGGAGGTCAATGTGTTGGTTTGGGGTGTTATTTTCAGCCTTGGATACTTAGTGGTTAAGGGCTTCAAGGGTTAAGGGTTAAGGTCCAAGGGCTTTAGGGTCGGAGGATTTAGCGGTTAAGGACTTAAGATTTAAGGGATTTTGGTTTTTAAGGGGTTAGAAGTTAAGGTTTTTAAGGGTGAAGGATTAGGGGTTAAGGGTCACAAGTTAAAAATATAAGGACTTATGGCTTACGAGGTTCATGGATTATAGGTTAGGGGTTAGTTTCTTAATATTTAATGAGTCAAGGGGTTTATGGGTTATGAGTTATGAGTGTACGGGTTAAGAGATTATGGATTTGGGGTTAAGGGGATATGGAATTCAATGGTTATGGGTTAAGGGCTTATAGTTTGTGATAAATGGACTCCTAATCCCCTTATCACCATTATTGGGGGTTCCCCTATTGATTTCTATCACTACCTTCCCTCTAGATCCCCTAGCCCCTATGAAATTAGGTCCTAAGCCCCCTTCACATTCTCTAATGCTAGGATTATAGACCATATTAAACCATGCTTGCACCTCTGAATTATACCCATCCATGCTACCCGTGTGTCCCCTTGCCCCATTCTTTCACATTCCCCAAGGCACAAATAAAATATTTTTATGTATCTTGGATGACTTGTCACATTCCACTAGCTTCGCGCATGAATAGGAATTCCCATCATTTAAGAATTTTTTGGAGAGTTTTCATGGCATATTCAAGGGTCACATTTACAAAAAAAGAGTGTTTAAGTATACGTTAGAGGGATTAAGGACTATAAGGTTGTTGACAGAGAAAAAATTCCACCTTTCCAACAAGGGGGAATTAACCCGATCGTAAGTCACAACTAGACCTGCTCTCGTTTGGAATGGCTAATCCCAACGGGTTTTAAGGATTGTTATAAGGGTTAGGGGAATAATGAGTTAGTGGTTAAGGGATTAGGGATTAGGGGCTTAGGGGTTACGGGAATAGGGGATTATGGGTTAGAGGTTTAGGGTTTAGGGGTTAGGAGAATAATGAGTTAGTGGTTAAGGGGTTAGGGATTGGGGACTTAGGGGTTAGGGGATTTAGGCACATTTAGGGGTTAGGGGAATAATGAGTTATTAGTTAAGGGATTAGGGATTGGGGTTAGGGGAATAATGAGTTATTGGTTAAGGTTTTATGGATTGGGGGGTTAGGGGTTAGGGGATTTAGGCGCATTTAGGGGTTAGGGGTCGAATAATGAGTTAGTGGTTGAGGGATTAGGGATTGGGGACTTAGGGGTTAGGGGATTTAGGCGCAGTTAGGGGTTAGGTGAATAATTAGTTAGTGGTTAAGGGATTAGGGATTAGGTATTAGGGGGTTAAATGGGTTAGGGGTTTGGAATTAGGGTTTAAGGGGTTAGGGGTTAAGGGGTTATAGGTTTAGGGTTTAGGGGATTAAATGGGTTAGGGTATTAGAGGTTTAGGGGTTAGAGGATTTAGCAGTTAAGGATTTTAGGGGTTAAGGGGGTTAAATGGGTTAGGGTTTTAGGGGTTTAGGGGGTTAAATGGGTTAGGGGTCAGAAATTAGGGTTTAAGGGATTAGGGGTTAAGGGTTTAGAGGTTTATGGTTTGGAGGTTTTTCATGGCATAGTCAAGGGTCACATTTACAAAAAAAGAGTGTTTAAGTATATGTTAGAGGGATTAAGGACTCTAGGGTTGTTGACAGGGAAAACATTCCACCTTGCCAACAGGGGGGAATTAACCCAATCATATGTCCCAACTAGACCTCCTCTCATTTGGAATGGATAATCCCAACGAGTTTTAAGGACTATTATAAGGGTTAGGGAAATAATGAGTTAGTGGTTAAGGGATTAGGGACTAGGGGCTTAGGGTTAGGGGAATAGGGGATTATGGGTTATAAGTTTAGGGTTTAGGGGTTAGAAGAATAATGAGTTAGTGGTTAAGGGGTTAGGGATTGGGGGCTTAGAGGTTAGGGGATTTAGGCGCATTTAGGGGTTAGGGGAATAATGAGTTAGTGGTTAAGGGATTAGGGATTGGGGTTAGGGGAATAATGATTTAGTGGTTAAGGGTTTGGGGATTGGGGGGTAGGGGTTAGGGGTCTTAGGAAAATTTATGGGTTAGGGGTTGAATAATGAGTCAGTGGTTAAGGGATTATGGATTCAGGGCATAGGGGTTAGGGGATTTAGGCCTAGTTAGGGTTTATGTGAATAACGAGTTAGTGTTTAAGGGATTAGGGATTAGGGATTAGGGGGTTAAATGGGTTAGGGGTTGGGAATTAGGGTTTAACGGGTTAAGGGTTAAGGGGTTATAGGTTTAGTGTTTAGGGGGTTAAATGGGTTAGGAGTTTAGTGGTCTGAGTTGAACCTTTTTATTGAATTTTTATCCTTAGACGGTTTTAGTGCAGGTTTGGATATTTGGTTCTTTCTCAATGTGTTTCTTAGAGAAACATATTTGCAAAAGAGCTAGGAAATGATCTTACTAAAATTTCTAGGCTTATGAAGCATATGAGGAGAGGAAGATATGAGAATTCCATCATTTCATAACTAAAGAAGCATCTTCTTGGAGTGCATAAAATTGTTACCAAGGATATTTCTTCTTCAAGTTTTGCTAACAAAGTGGTTCAACAACTTGGGATTTTAGGGATTCAAATGTTTTAAGGGAAGAATAATTTCCTAGAGATTGATTATAAAAAAAAATTCACATATTCCATTCAATGGTTCTCTTTCCTTCAATCCACAGAAGGAATATTTGATTGAAGTTTGTGAACTCGTTAAATCATCCTTTGTTTTTGGATTAAATCACTACGAGGAATTTATTCATTCAATCTCATATAGTGAAGGAATTTTCTATCAAAAGAAGGGAGTGGAAGAACTGGGAAAATTATTTAAGAATCTAATGGCCTTTCTATGTGATTTTATCAACGATCTGCTATGATGGGATAGTCATAAACGGATCTGTAATATTCCTAAATTATGCATGAGCTAGTTGGAATATTAATTTTTGTTTTGTTGTCTTGTTTTATGAATAAGAGGACAATGGAGGTCCATAATTCTGCTGAATCATGAATAAATAAATGCCAATGTAAAAGGAAAACATATTGGCAGCTTAATTAAGCACCCTTAGGTGTGAAAAGGGGCTGGAACATCTTGACTGGGTCAACTTTGACCAAATCAACAACGTTGTCATGCAGGAGTGGAAATCAATGAGAGACAGCGCAGTTTTAGATGGAGACACCTTGCATGGAAGTAGGGTCATAAATGAATGGGGCTTAGGGTTTGGAAGCTCATATCTTATAAAAGGAAGAGGATGGTAGACATATTCATTATGTTTATGTATTTGATATTTCTAAATATATGGTCTATTTAGACATATAGCTTTCTCTAACTGTTTCGCTGAGATTGTGTGTTGTTTAGCACTGGGTGTTCCTGATCGAGAATCTCACCTCTTCCATTGAGAAGCTCTTGGTGGAGCCTTGTACTACATTGTCCACTTTCAGGATTAAGGCCAAGCTTCATCTTTCATTTACAACGTAGATCCTGTCGAGGGTTGAGTTTCTTTGCAGATTGTAGTAGTGGAGACCATATTTGGGTCACCTCATTACTTATTTTCAGTGGAGAATGATTCCTTTCCATTGGGAGGACAGTAAGGAAGGCCCTTGTGCATATTTGCATATCTTGGCTTCAGGCCATTGATTTATTTTCCCCTACAGCACAGTTTATTTCCAGATCTGCATTATTTTTTGGGAGGAGTTGCAGGGTGGTTTTGGCACACCATTTGGAGGGGAGGTTTCTAGAGAAGGGATCAGCCCTTGATCTAGAGAGTCTATTGGAGAAGGCTGCACTATTTCTTATATCAAATCAGCCACACTTTCTAGATCTATATTTTGTAGTGGATCTTCAGCCCTAGGGCTTAGATCCCCATCTTGTACATGGTGTTTTGTTGAAAAACTTAAGCGGTTCTTCAAAGGAGGTTGTATAATGCCTAGATCTGTATGAGATCTATCTTTTGTGGCCTATATCAGCCCTAGATATATTGTATAAACATTTTCTATAGCAGTGCCTTTTAAAGAGTGTTGTAGCAGCCTTCCATCTCTTTATATATAGTAGCAGCACCTCTTTTGAGGGATTTTGTCCATTGGAGGCTTTTTCTTTCTTATTGTACATCTTATGGCCCATTTCTTATGTACATTTGTTGTTGTTATAGTGAATGAAAGGTATCCATATTTTCCTCTTGATTTTATATGATCTTTTACACTATTGTTCCAGCATTTTACACTATATTCCTGCTTTTCCCATTTGGGAATATTACAGTGGTATCAGAGAATAATCTTGGCACAGCCTATGCATCTTGAAAATCCAATATGTCATCTAAAGAAGGATATCCTCTTACTGATAGAGATAATAGGTATCAAATAAGAAGACACCGGAAGTATGATTATACAGATAAAGAAGAAGAAAAGGGTAAAACCCCTTTTTCAAGAGGAATGAAAAGGAAGGATTTCTCAATACTTATTTTCCAAACTATTCAGGGCATTAACAAAGACACCATAGAAATAAGGATGGAGATATGTAGAAATTATCCAAAAGATCTTGTGCATAGAGAAAGCTCCATATTTTCATATTATGGGTGTGAGCATTCAGCCACATAATTAGATCAACAATGCTCTACCATGCCTATGTTAATAGCAAGAGAGATGGAGGAAGGAGATGTACCAAAGGAGGAGACTCTTGGTGACTATATTCAAGAGTATGAATCTCAATCTAAGAGGTTCAAAGATCATCTAAACTTCCAAGGGTTTTGCAAGATCAAGGAGAATAGAAGACCTAGCAATCACAATAGAAGCAAGTGGTGCAAGCATCATGATTTGGGTAGATTCTTTCTATATAGTTTTGATGGGTCACCTAAATGTAAAGCAAGGGCTTGGGTGAAGGAGCTAGACACCTATTTGCAGCAGCACCAAGTTTTAGAAGATGAAGCCCTTAGAGTAGCAGTGTTGCCATTAGGGGAATTTTGAGGTCTAAAATGGGCCTCCTAAGAAAAATGTACAAAAAAAATAAAATTTATAACAACCAATAGGATTCAAGATGATGATGTCAACCATGGGGGATGATTTACCATTTTTTAAATAAAAGGATAAAAATATTAAAAAACAATAAAATAATAAAACTACTTTTTCAACTCGTATTTTCAACTTATCTCCCAAAATTTTTACTCAAATTTCGAGTGGGAGTACTCATTGGATGCAAAATTTAATTCCTCATCCAAGGAGTACCCATGTTGCATACTTTAGATGAACTCTACAACACGAAATATGAGAAATACATAAAAAATGTGATTGTAATCACGTGTTTTTATGTATTTCTTATTTTTCGTGTAGTAGGACCCATAAAAAGTATGCAACATGGGTACTCCTTGGATGAGGAATTAAATTTCGCATCCAACAAGTACTCCTGCTCGAAATTTGAGTAAAAAATTTGGGAGATAAGTTGAAAAATTAGTTTTTTCATTTTTCCCTCTAAAATTTGATGATGTCATCAAATCTTATTTGATTTTTTCCACTATTATTTTATAATTTCCTTAGGAGGCCCATTTTAGACCTCAAGATTCCCCTAATGATCTTCAAGGTAAGGCTTATGATTGGTGGTTTTATGAAACTTCTTCTTTGAATCATGTAAATGTATCTACTTATGCAAATTTTACTAGGAGGTTAGTGAAAAGATTTGATGCAAAACATTCTGAAACATCCTTAGTTGAGCTAGCCAAGCCTAAACAAAAAAAACCTTTGCATGAGTTGGAAGGATCTATAAACCCAACTCCATTCCAGAATGCTATTGAGGGGGTTAAAAACTTGCAGAATACCTTGCTAGAGGCAAGTCCCCCACTTCAGAAAGAGCTCTCTTCTCAAAGGGAAGACATGGAGATCTCTTTTTCAAAAGAGGAACCAAAAAAAGAGCCTCTTAATGATGATGAGGCAACCTCCATTCATGAGGAAGGGGAAGAGAAGGCTGGAGGTAACAGCGTTGTCACATCAGGAGTAGATCTAGTACCTCATGGAGATGTAGATGGAGCAATTGCTCCGATGATAGAGTTCTTGTATCATTGCAAGAATTTCCAAAGGATCTCATATGTGGAGATCAAGGCACAATCCATGAACAACATGTGTCATTATTGATAGATTGTGAGACCTTGCAGATGAAAGGAGAAGGTAAGGAGGATGGCCAGCATCATATGATTAGAAGCGCACACCCCTATCTATTTCAGAAGGTTGATGCACAAAAGAGGCAGACTGATTTTTGCATTGAGAGAAAGGGCAAAGCAGTCCACTCATATATGCAGTCTACTGTTGATATTGATGTCTCTTTGCATGGAGGCATTCCACCTGGGAGGCCACCAGATCAGGAGATGATGAGGCATGTCTCACATCATGATGCACCATTCATAGATCCAGGAGGAATGGGAGCATTGGGAGGTCATGGTACAGCGTTGAGAGTCTTGGGTAGACTCAAGGAGGAGGGAGACATTCTCCCAACATCATCATTACCCACTCTCATCTCAGATATTGCGCTGAGAAAGGAGTAGCAAAGGAAGGATAGCAGCCTTCCAATATGTCACTTTGGCATGGTAGATGTCAAAGAGGAGGAAAAATACATGACAGATGCTTTCTATGACAAATCATCAGCGCTGTCACTGTGGAGGATAGATCTATATTGGAAATCCCAGTTGTTGGTGGATTATTCCAAGGATATTTTTACTTGTATGATACTTGATGACCAGCTACATGAGGAGGGATATTCAGTCAGAGATGACTTCATCTACTATCTGTTGGGTATGTGTTATATTCTTTCCACGACTAGTCTGCGTCCATGGTTTTGTGCATGGTTTTGCACATGGTATTGGGGTACGATGGTTTTCAGCCCCTGGTATTTTTGTAGATCCGGTCAAGGGAACTACGGTTATGTTCAAATCCAGTGTTTATGGATTGGGGTTTATGTGTGCTTCGGCATGTATATATATGTGTGTTGTAACACTAAAAGGAATATAATGAAAAATCAAGCTGGTCGTCTCGATTTGGGATCCAGGGGAAAATCTCTGTGTTTATCTGTTTTATGTTTTATGCTCTCGCTATTGTTTATTTTCTGTTATAAGATTCGTGTGTAGATAATTTCTGTTCAGGGTTAAAACCTACATTTGGTTTCAGAGCTGTTTCGGCTTTAAGGGGATGCCTTTGCTGCTGAGGGTTTTTTGGTTGGGCCTAAGGTAGACCCTGTTCAGTGGGAGATCTGCAGGATCGATTCTTGCTGTGAAAGAAGATGGCGAGTGGCGGGAAGATATAGATCGAGAAATTTAATGGTCAGAGTTTTGAGTTGTGGAAGCTCAAGATGGAGGATCTTCTGGTGGATAAAGATCAGTGATCGCGGTAGATCCGTACTAAACCAACTAAGAATGTCAAGAAGATCGGAAGAAACCGGACGAAGGCTAAGAGCACAATACGCTTGTGTGTCTCAGTTTCAGTATTGTTGATTGTATCTGGGGAAGCTGTGGCAAAGAATTTTTGGGACAAACTTGGCACTTTGTATCAATCTAAGTCTCTGGTGAATAAATTGTTCCCGCGGAAAAAGTGGTATAACCTGAGGATGAAGGATGGAGTATCGGTGATAGAGCATCGAAACACCTTCAATATTGTGGTAAGTCATCTGTCATCTGTTGATATTAAAATCTCAGATGAAAATAAGTGCATCCATTTGTTGTGCTCTCTACCAGACTTGTGGGACATTCTGGTTATTACAATAGGTAGCAATACAACTACCTTGAACTTTGATGACATTTTCTCAGCATTTCTATTGGAGGAAATGAGACGGAGAAATATGGAGGGTCGTAATGGAGATGCCTTATCCGTATGAGGAAGGTCCCGGCACGAAATAAGAACAAGGTTTCGAGTGGGAGATCTAAATCTAGTGGGAGATCTAAATCTCCTGGAAAGTTTGTAAAGGTGTGCTAGAAATGTGGAAAGGAAGGGCACTACAAAAAGGACTGCAGATCTAAAGCTCCCGAGAAAGGAAAGGGATCCGATGATGCTCCTTCTGTAGAGGCAATAACCACCTCGGATGAAGGTGGGGATGTGTATTTGGCTTCTTCTTCAAATACGCATGTAAATCATGAGTCATGGTTGATCGACTCGTGGCATCCTTTCACTTCACTCCCCATCGGGAGTGGTTCTGCGAGTATGAGAAATATTATGGTGGTGATGTCTTCCTAGGGGATGATAGGAAGGCCAGAATCGTCGGACGTGGAAAGGTCAAGTTGAAGCTGCAAGGTGGAAGGATTAGAACACTTCCTGGTGTTCTGCATATTCCTGCATTGGCCAGAAATCTGATTTCTGTAAGCAAGATGGATGATGCAGGTGTAAAAACAGTGTTCGAGAAAGATGCCTGCAAGATGGTTCGTGGAGCACTGGTATTAATGCGGGGAGTTCGGACTGGAACTCTGTACAAGCTACAAGGTAGCACAGTTATTGATGGGTGTAACAGTTCTGTGGTTCCTGAAAGTGGGATGGAAATCCTAGCTGTGTCTGGAGAAAAGACAATGCTATGGCATCAAAGGCTTGGACATATTGGAGAGAAGGGCCTTCGGATACTGCATAGAAATGGTATGGTAGAAGGTATGTCTAATTGCTCTCTGGATTTCTATTTCTGTGAAAATTGTGTATATGGGAAGCAGAATCGGGTGAGTTTTCCTTCTAGTGCTAAGAGGGCGAACAAGATATTAGAACTTGTGCACAGTGATGTGTTTGGGCCTGTGTCAGTTCCATCATTGGGAAAGTATGTGTACTATGTTTCATTCATAGATGACTTCTCAAGGAATACATGGATATGTTTCTTGAGGAAGAAATATGAAGTCTTTGACAAATTTAAAGAATTTAAGGCTCTGGTGGAAAACCAGACAGAGAAGAAGATAAAGGTTCTGAGGACAGATAATGGTGGGGAGTTTTGCAAGAAGGAATTTGAAGAGTTCTGTAAGAAGTGTGGTATAGCACGACAGAAGACTACTCCATACACACCGCAGAAAAATGGAGTTGCAGAAAGAATGAACAGAACACTCATGGAAAAGGCAAGAAGCATGCTCAGTGGTACCGGGTTAGGACAAGAATTCTGGGCAGAGGCAGTGGAGACTGCATGTTACTTAGTTAACAGATCACCTTCATCAGCGTTGGAGGATAAGACCCTACATGAGGTATGGACTGGTAAGAAACCCTCTATTTCACATCTAAGGGTATTTGGATGTGATGCATATGTACATGTTCCAAAGGAGAAAAGGACCAAGTTGGATAATAAATCTGAAAGGTGCATCTTTATTGGGTATAAGGATGGTTTAAAGGGTTACGAGCTTTGGAACCCAGAAACAAGGAAGGTTGTATACAGTCGAGATGTGGTGTTTAGAGAAGTGAAAGATGTTGTTAAACATGAAGTCTTACCAAAGGAACCTGAGAAGATAGAGTTTGATCTAAAGGAGGATGAATCAGACTCTACAACAGAAGAAGACTCAGAAGATGAAGAGCCACAAACTCCAACTTTGAGAAGATCAGTTCGGGAAAGAAGGCAACCAGAAAGGTATAGTCCATCTGCTTTCTATTTAGTTTTTTCCTTAGATATAACTGATGATGAACCCAGAACTGTCAGGGAGGCAGTAGATTCAGAGGATGGAAAACTATGGAAGGAGGCCATGGTTGATGAAATGACATCCTTGCACAAAAATGATGCATGGGATTTGGTGGAGTTGTCGGCTGGAAGGAAGCCCATTGGGAGCAAATGTGTGTTTAAGAAGAAGATGAATGTAGAAGGCAAGGTGGAGAAATACAAAGCTCGGTTGGTAGCGAAAGGTTATTCCCAGGTGCCGGGAATTGATTTTGGTGATATTTTTTCTCCCGTTGCCAAGGTTACTTCTATTAGATTACTTTTATCTGTTGCTGCTGCATTTGATTTTGAGATAGAACAGATGGATGTGAAGACAGCATTTCTTCACGGGGATCTAGAAGAGGAGATCTACATGAAGCAACCTGAAGGCTTTATGGTGAAGGTTAAGAAAGAACTAGTATGCAGGTTGAAGAAGTCTCTGTATGGGTTAAAACAATGAAATTAAGCATGTAGGTCAAATTCGAGAGAGTACTCTAGGATAATGTGTGAATTTGGCTTCTGCCTGTGTTATGTAAGAAGATCATTTGTTTATTTTAAATTAAATGGGTGATCGTGTTATATATATGGTCTCAGATATGTGGATGATATGTTGTTGATTGGAAATGACAAAGAAATTATCCAAGATTTGAAGACCCAACTGCTCTCCAAATTCCAATATGAAGGATCCTGGGGCCAGCAACTATATTTTAAGAAGAAATTAAGAGAACGGCAGATAGCCTCATAAACCAGAGAGCCATGGCCGGACTATTTTAGGAATTGTAATATGTGATAGTAAACCTAAGAATTTTCATTCTGAAAAGTCAGAGGCTCAACGTTGTCCCAAGACACAAGAAGAAGAGTAGGATATGTCTCGTGTTCCATATGCAAGTGCAGTGGGTAGCCTAATTTATGCAGTGGTCTGTACTAGACTAGACATTACACATGCAGTGGGAGTATTGAGCAGGTTTATGTCAAACCCAGGGAAGGAGCATTGGACAGCAGTGAAGCGGGTTTTCAGATATTTACGTGGCACTAGTGATTATGGCTTGTGCTACCAGGAAGATTAGGATTGGAAAGAATGTTGGACATTCGTGGTTTTGTTGATGCAGACTAGGCTAGAGATTTGGACCAAAGAAGATCTACAAGTTGGTATGTGTTTAGCATATTTGGAGGCGCAGTCAGTTGGATGAGTAAAATACAGTCTGTAGTGGCTCTTCATCACCAAGAGGCAGACATAGTGCCTATTGCTCAAGGGCAAGAAGCAAGCTAATGCGTAGATTGTGTTCAAGTATGGGGTTGGTACAGCTAGTTATAAGGATAGATCAAGATAGCCAAAGTGCGTGTCTTCAAGAACCCTGCTTATCATTCAAAGACAAATCACATTGATGTTCAATATCACTTTGTTAGATATATGGTTGAGGCTAGAAGGGTGTTGCTGGTAAAGATGGACACTTTGAAGAATGTTGCAGATGCATTGATGAATTTTGTGAGCACTCAAAAGTTCTCTTGGTGTAGAGAAACAATGGGAGTTGAAGAATTGGGCCAATGACTAAGCTCTCTTGTGGCCCCCTGCGAAAAGAAAACAACAAGTGGGAGAATGTTGGGTATGTCTTATATTATTTCCACCACTGTACACGTGCGTGGGGGGAAGAGGGGGGCGGAGAAGCCCCCTCACACCGGGCGCCATTGGGACACGTGGGCAGCCCCTGCTGTCAACATCCTGGCAAGTACCTCTGCCAAAATTTCTTGGCGTCCTAATTTCCTGCGAAAGTCTGTCAACGGTTTTGCATGGCTTTGCACACAGGCTGGGGTACGATGGTTTTCGGCCCCTGGTATTTTTGTAGATCTGGTCAAGGGAACTACGGTTATGTTCTAATCCAGTGTTTATGGATTGGGGTTTATGTATGCTTCAGCATGTATATATATCTGTGTTGTAACACTAAAAGGAATATAATGAAAAATCAAGCTGGTCCTCCCGATTTGGGATCCAGGGAAAAATCTCTGTGTTTATCTGTTTTATGTTTTATGCTCTTGCTATTGTTTATTTTCTGTTATAAGATTCGTGTGTAGATAATTTATGTTCAGGGTTAAAACCTACACTAACATGGTAGGATCTTCTTATCTATAGCTTCCAAGCTCAAGGAGAAGTTACTACAAGCAGCTCATGAAGATTTTCTCTTCAGCCACACTTGGGGAGGCTTTGAAGACGAGATATATCAGCATTTGAGGAGATGCATGGATCATGTGGAGATGGAGGAGATACATAGCTCTTGGGGGGAGTTATCACAGCAACATATTTCCTCTTTTCGAATGAGAGGGGATTTATCTATGAGCCACTCCATTTGTATGAGCAAGGCATATGGTAAGGATCGTATTTGGTTGCATAATGATTTATATAATGAATATCACCATATATCTACAGGCCATTTCTCCAAGAAGGAGCATTCTTCCATATAAAATGCATGGCCAACTTTGGGCCATAAATATTTCTGAACATGGCGACTCCCTTGGAGGATATAGGGAGATGGTGTATCATTCTAGGTGCACTCCAAAGGCACCAAACATTTCTCAACTTTTCATAAATTGTGAGAAGACTTGGGAAACAAGTAAGTGGTGGGGAAACTGCTTACCATATCATTATCTGATGCAGTCAGGAGATATACTACGCTGGTTCCATATGTGGGACTATGATCCACCTCCATTATTGCATTTGGTTGTTTATGTATCACTAGTTTTGATCCCATATATGGATGATGTCCATATTCTTTTTATGGGAATGAGTGGAGGGAGGATGGAAGGATTAGATGTGCCCTCTAGGAGAGAGATTCCCCATGGTTATTATGTTTCATATTTCTGGGAGAGAATTGGACCATCCATTATTACTACATCGGGTCTCTTGTTTCCTTATGGGATGAGCCATTTGGGTAAATTGAGCACTTGGGAGGTGCCTCTCATGAGCAGATGGGAGGAGTTTCTCTATGAATTACCACTCTGGAAGGTGATTCATTTTGTATGGATGATAGCTTGGAGATTGGAGGTCCATATGGGAATAAAGTTTCCCCACATTTTCAGTTTTGTCCTTGCAATTTCTTGGGGACAAGCAACACTTGGGAGGGGAAGATTATAATTTTCCTAAATTAGCCATGAGCTAGTTGGAATATTAATTTTTTTTTTTGTTGTCTTGTTTTATGAATAAGAGGACAATGGAGGTCCATAATTATCCTTAATAGTGAATAAATCAATGCAAATGTAAAAGGAAAACATCTTGGCAACTTAATTAAGCACCCTTAGGTGTGAAAAGGGGCTGGAACATCTTGACTGAGTCAACTTTGACCAAATCAATAGCGTTGTCATGGAGGAGTGGCAATCAATGAGGGACAACGCAATTTTAGATGGAGACACCTTGCATGGAAGAAGGGTCATAAATGAATGGGGCTTAGGGTCTGGAAGCTCATATCTTATAAAAGGAAGAGGATGGAAGCCATATTCGTTATGTTTATGTATTTGATATTTCTGAATATATGGTCTGTTTAGACATATAGCTTTCTCTATCTGTGTAGCTGAGATTGTGTGTTATTAAGCACTGGGTATTCCTGATCGGGAATCCCACCTCTTCCATTGAGAAGCTCTTGGATGATTCTTGTACTGCATTGTCCACTTTCAAGCTTAAGGCCAAGCTTCATCTTTCATTTACAGTGCAGATCCTGTTGAGGGTTGAGTTGTTTTGCAAGTTGTAACAATGGAGACCATCTTTGGGTCACCTCATTACTTATTTTCAGTGGAGAAGGCTTCATTTCAATTGGGAGGACAATAAGGAAGGCCCTTGTGCATATTTTCATATCTTGGCTTTAGGCCATTGATTTATTTGCCCCTACAACGTAGTTTATTTCCAGCTCTGTGTTATTTTGTGGGAGGAGTTGCAGGGTGGTTTTGGCACACCATTTAGAGGGGAGGTTTTCTAGAGAAGGGGTTAGTCCTTGATCTACAGAGTCTATTGGAGGAGGTTGCACTATTTCTTATATCAAATCAGCCACACTTTCCAGATCTATATTTTGTATTGGATCTTCAGCCCTAGGGCTTAGATCCCCATCTTGTACATGGTTTTTTGCTGAAAACCCTTAAGGGGTTCTTCAAAGGAGGTTGTATAGTGCCTAGATTTGTATGAGATCTATATTTTGTGGCCTAAATCAGCCCTAGATCTGTTTTATAACCATTTTCTATTGTAGTGCCTTTTAAACAGCGTTGTATTAGCCTTCCATCTCTTTATATATAGTAGCAGCACCTCTTTTGAGGGATTTTGTCCACTGGAGGCTTGTTCTTTCTTATTGTACATCTTATGGCCCATTTCTTATGTACATTTTGCTACTGTTATAATGAATGAAAGGTCTCCATATTGGCCTCTTGCTTTTATATTAGTTTTTACACTATTTCTCCAACATTTTTCACTATATTCCTGCTTTTCCCATTTGGGAATATTACAGGATCGCACAAACATGCACAAGAAACACGGGCGTCAGTCGCAACTTAGCATTTTTGATACGGCCACCCTCACACAACCTGAACCAACCTGACCCGAGTCACCCGAGCATGTTTCCCTAGGCGTCCTCACATGACCCAACCTAAACCGACCCTAACGTGTTTCGTTAGGTTCCCTCATGTTAGAGTCGGTCTTTACATCCCTCCGTCAGAGATCATTTCTCTTATTGCATTTCATTGTTTAGGTGTCTCATTCCGCTCATTCATCTGCATTCCGTTAGGGGCATGCCATTATCTGACGGAAGGGCTTTTTTCTCTCATTTTCCCTCATGCTTGTACTTGCTGGGTTGGTCAAAATTTCTCAAAATTCATCAAGGTTCAGTTCATGTCATTTATAGTCATAGATGGTTATTTTGGTCAAAAAGAGTCTTTCAGTTTCTAGGTCTAGGGTTCGGTCTTCAGTAATGTTAAATAATGCCCGCAGGCCATGAGGATTTTTTCAATTAGTTTTCATTTCAATATTTTCATCGTCAAATATGCTCGAGGATGTTTCTTCTTCAAAACTCTGTTTTGAAGAAGAAATTGTCAAATTTGTTTTTGTAATAAATATGTATCTTTCTGCCATGAAGTACTTCAAAAGCAGACTCTGGTCTTCCTTTGCCGAATTTCAATGCCACCATCCCTATAAAAATCAACCAATTTCATCATTCAAGCTGAGAAAGTCAGTGAGGAAACAAAAAGACAGAAGTTGTATTAAATGCAAAAAGTGCCAAAGTCAAAAACATTACTAAATGGGTCATTGAGAAGCAAAAACTAAAACCATCTCTATATAAGATATTTCTCCAATATTATTCATTCATTTGCATCAAGAGATATTCAGAAAATCCAAGGGAAAATTCGATGTTGAAGTTTGGAGGGACAAAACTCTGAGTTTAAAGGGCCGACTGTGTGATTGAATTGAGCGCAGCGCATTGGGATAGGCCGCGGCGCATCCACAGAGCGTGACGCATAGAGCCGAAATTCTTAGTGCATTTTCCAAAGGGCGCGGCGCACCCACACGACGTAGCGCATTGGGTTTGTGCGTGACGCACAGAGCCCCAAAGGCCAAACTCATCTTTGCTCCATAAAAAATCAATGCCATTTACTTCATTTTTCTCCAAGTAAGTTCTGCGCCCTTGCTATTTGAGTTTAACTCCTGTTGGGTGCTATTTGAAAGGAGGAATTAAAAGAGTTTAAATGGTGAAAATATAACCCTATGTCCGTATCAAAATTTGCTCCTAGGGTTTGAAAATTGGGTGTCAAAACTTGAACTTTGGTGCTTAAAACTCCCACCCCATTGCGAGAGTCAACATTCATCTGGAGAATCTCTTGGCGAAGGTCAATAGGGACAAAGACATGCTTGGACATATGAAAAACCACTATTGGGCCCGCACACACGTTTGGAGAGCTATGATGAAGATCCTGAAGGCGAGGTTGAGAAAAGCACTGAAACGTCGAAAAAGGCCTGATCCACTCTGAATCTTGGCCGAAGCCTCCTTGGCTGAGCATGAGACATGATGGGAGACCTTCACTCCAAATTTCAGCAAATTTGGAGAAAATTTTGTCATTTTGAAAATTTTGGTTGCAAAACAGGTTTTTCTGCCCGAAGCGCGCTTATGATTGGGACATCTTCTGAAGGGAAAATTGATATTTTTGGGTTTTTTATGGTAAATTATTCATGCTCAGGAATGGCTGAGATATTTCATCAAGTTCTGGGTGGTTTAAAGGGTCAAAAACACTCCAAAAATGGCTTTTCTGCCACTTTTTGCACCAGCAGGAACCAATCTTGGGAGATTGTAGTTTTGGAGGGGAAAATGACATCCAAATTGAAAAATTCCACTTGGGTTGGATAGCCGACATCCAGGGCTTTCCAAAGACATATCATGAGCTCAATTTGGACTTCAGGAAGTGCCCCAAAAATAGGCTCAAAGTGGTGCAGCGCATTGAGTTTTCTGGCGCGGCGCATAGAGGAATTTTGCCCAAATTTTCACTTTTCAGCTCAAAAATTCGGCCAGTTTGACTAGTTTCACTTTTGGATGTAATTATTGTTCTCTATTGATGTAATTTTGTGGCTATGATGTAAATATGGCATGTTTTTACTTATTCTAGAGGATTCATTCACTAAAAAGTGAAAATTGAGTGAATGGATCAGTTTCCTAGCATATAGAGGCAAGTTGTTTGGCTGCCTAGATTTCAACTCCATGTTTAGAATTGGTTGAAACAGCTCCTAGAAGGATGAGCTCGACCCCTAGAGGCATGGGAAGGGGTTAGGATGGTCTATATATTGTATTTTCTGAGTCCTTTTTAGGGTTGGATACTTGGGAAAAGTTTGGCACCTCATTGTATATTCTTTTCAGATTTTTGGCAAAGGAAAGACCAGAGTTTTGCAGCACTTGTTGGGATCCTTATGGCTTCTGAGTTTTGATGATGTTTCTCTCCATGTTATTGTAAGTTTCATTAATTTTATATGTATGCCATTTCCCTTCTCTTTGCTTCTGAATTAAACAAATGAGTAACTAAGGTAGAATTCATTAGTTTGCTGGTGCTCTGCCTTAAGCTTTTGTTTAGTTTTATATGTTTTCGTCAGTTTGAAGAGGATCCTTGCACCTTCTTGCCCTCTTCAGCTCCTCAAAAGTCTTTTCTATCCATTCATTGAATCTAATACATCAAATTCATTGCCTACCCTGCCCCAACTTGAACTCTGCAAGAATTTGGCCTCATCCCCAAGCCCAAAATTGTTTTTCCCTTTTTCCAACAAAAACCCCTAAAAATCAAAATCAAACCCTCCTATTTGTTTATCTAGCCTAAGATCAGTTGTTGTTTTAGTCATCTCAAGCCCCATCAATTGTCTTTTGCTGAGATTTACCTGGAGAGAGCCCTCTCCTGTCCTCGTAGGGCTAGCTACGAGGCTGAGCGTGGTTTGGTGTTGTCCTTTTTCTGCCTTATTTCAGCCTAAGGTGGATTTGGGTACTAACATAGTGGCAACCATACTAGGGATCTCACAAGTTAGATGTTATGTTTACAAGCTACAGACGGAGCCTGAAGTTACGCCAGGTAGCTTTCGAAATGCTTTTTCTTTGCATTAGCGGAAGTAGATAAACGCTGCTTCAGTCAATCTCCGGTTTAGCTTGTGAATGTGACACTTGACCTGTAGATTGTCTTGCCCCAGTACATGTATCAAGTTAGATCTGATCGTTGATGGTGGACAACGAACAGACATATGAAGGCTGAAACATTCACCTGGCGACTCCAACTCAAATCAGAGATTCCAGTGCTCACTGATCCATTCATGCAATGGTAGGGTATGTGGCAGACCCTGCACTTTGTGAAGTTATAAAAGAAGTTAGAGATCAGTTAGCGGATATTGAAATTAATGAAGAATTTTTCATTGTCATGCTTCAATGTTTGAGATCTCCGAAGTTTCCTCTTGAAGCTAAAACTGGTTTCTGCGAGTTACTTGTTGAAAGATTTGAGGAGGAGATTCAGTATTTAAATGATCAGATCCAATCATATGAATTTCGAGATCCCAAAAAGTTCTTGGAAACTCTCCCTCCTTCAAAACAAGAAACAATAGAGCTACCTGTGGATTTTTGCATTGACAGTGTGCAACTGGAAGTATGTATTGCGGAGTTGGGGCAGCAAACAGAGTCTGGCTTTTGCGATCCTATTGCAATGTACATGGAAATGTTTTTCAGTTTGAATGATAGATCAACTTGTATTTTACATAACCAGACTCATTATGTGCATGTATATCTCCCAGCAATTACATCTGTGTCCTGGTGGAAGCACTCTCAAGCAACATCCTTGTCACAGCTACTTGAATGGTTGATCTGGCATTACAGCATTACTTGATCTATTGGCTCTGCAGCAAAGTAGGGTAGATTTTGTAAATAAATAAGCAGCCAAAGGCAGCACTTCGTTCCAGTTTCATTGCAGTTTTGGTTTGAGTTTGTCGAGTCAGTTTTTCAGTCATTTTGGTTGCAGAATTGAGTCGGTTTGAGTAAATTTTCAGTCAAATAAATTCAGTCAACAGTCTTGAGTTGTTTTGTCAAAATAATGGACTCCATAGCCCAATGGACAAAGGCACTGGTCTGCTCTTCCAAAGATCTACCGTTCTTGGCACCTCCAAGGAGCTACCATCCCCATTGGAGCCAATGTTAGAGTCGGTCTTTACATCCCTCCGTCAGAGATCATTTCTCTTATTGCATTTCATTGTTTAGGTGTCTCATTCCGCTCATTCATCTGCATTCTGTTAGGGGCATGCCATTATCTGACGGAAGGGCTTTGTTCTCTCATTTTACCTCATGCTTGTACCTGCTGGGTTGGTCAAAATTTCTCAAAATTCATCAAGGTTCAGTTCATGTCATTTATAGTCATAGATGGTTATTTTGGTCAAAAAGAGTCTTTCAGTTTCTAGGTCTAGGGTTCGGTCTTCAGTAATGTTAAATAATGCCCGCATGCCATGAGGATGTTTTCAATTAGTTTTCATTTCAAGATTTTCATCGTCAAATATGCTCAAGGATGTTTCTTCTTCAAAACTCTGTTTTGAAGAAGAAATTGTCAAAAAAAATTTTGTAATAAATATGTATCTTTCCGCCATGAAGTACTTCAAAAGTAGACTCTGGTCTTCCTTTGCCAAATTTCAATGCCACCATCCCTGTAAAAATCAACCAATTTCATCATTCAAGCTCAGAAAGTCAGTGAGGAAACAAAAAGACAGAAGTTGTATTAAATGCAAAAAGTGCCAAAGTCAAAAACATTACTAAATGGGTCATTGAGAAGCAAAAATTAAAACCATCTCTATATAAGATATTTCTCCAAGATTATTCATTCATTTGCATCAAGAGATATTCAGAAAATCCAAGGGAAAAGTCAATGTTGAAGTTTAGAGGGACGAAACTCTGTGTTTAAAGGGCCGACTATGTGATTGAATTGAGCGTGTCGCATTGGGATAGGCCGTGGTGCATCCACAGAGCGTGGCGCATAGAGCCGAAATTCTTAGTGCACTTTCCAAAGGGCGTGGCGCACCCACACGACGCGGCGCATTGGGTTTGTGCGCGGCGCACAGAGCCCCAAAGGCCAAACTCATCTTTGCTCCATAAAAACTCAATGCCATTTACTTCATTTTTCTCCAAGTAATTTCTACGCCCTTGCTATTTGAGTTTAACTCCTATTGGGTGCTATTTGAAAGGAGGAATTCAAAGATTTTAAATGGTGAAAATATAACCCTATGTCCGTATCAAAATTTTCTCCTAGGGTTTGAAAATTGGGTGTCAAAACTTGAACTTTGGTGCTTAAAACTCCCACCCCATTTTCATTTGTGCTGTTATCACTGTTATCACTGCTATTACTATCACACTATCATACCACAGTCCCTCTCCTATTCCCGCTGTCCCATATCCCTTATACCCTTTTTTTCCCATGTGTTAATCCTCAAACTCTATCACTTACCATCCATTGACAAAAGCCTAATTTCCACAACATTTAAGGGTTGTCTCTATATCCTTGATTTCACTTATATTTTGTCATTTCACTTACTCCTATTCCTAAAAACTACCCCCATCACTATCACTCATTCCCATATCACTTATAAATTTTCCAAATCCCGAAGTTCCCCAAGCAGTGAGTGACTGTCCTTCCATTCCAAATTCACTTGACAGTCTATTGTATTCATTGTGAAATTTCTCCAAAGCTTCTTATTTCATATGTGGCACACTTGGTATTGAAAAAAAAACTCTTGTTTTCACCATACATAGATCAGCATCATGTCAGAGACAAATTCATCATATGAGCAGGGATATGAGCAGGACAGTGACTCAACCACCGAGCTAAATGTACCGAGGAGGTCTCATAAGAGTGGCAAGCACGTCAGGGAGGAGCCCACTTCTTTGGCTCAATTGCAGGCCTGCCCGCTTGCAATGACATGCTTTCAGAAACATTCATGTTTTCAGTATTGTGAGCTGATATCTCATATTCAACACCACCAGGAGTTAGTTCACTTATTTTTCCTACATTTGCGTGATGGTCATGTAAAACTTGCTGGAGTGAACTTCACCTTGACACCAGAGACCATTTCTGAGGCAACCGGGATACCAAACATAGGTGAGGAGTGGAATAAGAGACAGGAGCTGGATAGAGCATATTATGAACCTTACATCAGGCCTGGATATATGAGGCAGCTCAGCAGGGTATTCCCGTTCCGGTTTCTGAAGGAGTCCTATGTGCCATTAATGAAGCTCATCATTAGATACTTCAGCTGTGAGGGTAGATTCTCACGTCTTTATGCATACCATATCAGAATTTTGATGATTTTACGAGAGTGAGACTGATGAGTATCCCATACTTCATGTGTCTAAACATAGAGCGGATGACTACCCTTGTGCAGAAGAAGACTCTGAAGCAGCAACATAACAGCATTTATCACTATGCACTCATTAAAATCATTGTAGTACATCAGCTTGGATTGCAGGGCATCGCTTGGGATGAGTTCATTTCTCGTGACTTCTTTACAACCCCTCAGCCTCCTCCAGAGATTGTACACGATGCAAGTGAGCCTTCACATCAGTTTGAGGTTCCTGAGACAGAGCATGTCAGTGTTCCAGTGTGTGTTACCTATCAGAGAGGTACCAGAGCTTTATTTGCAGCAGCACGACGAGTACTATCTCCACATGGTGTGGAAGGGGTCTCACCTTCTACATCAGCACAAGTACAGGATAGAGGCAAGAATCCTATGCACGGTGAGGGCCCTTCAGGAGGCCAAAACACTAATTTTATACTCATCGATGTTGATTCGAGCTCTCCCAGCTCAAAGCTGAAAGAAATCATCCAGGAGAAAAAAGCTGAGATCAACACACTGAACGAGAATTTGCAGAGAGCTCAGTGGGTTATAGATTACTTTGAGTAGCGGAATAAACAACTGAAGGATTAGCACACACTCACAGAGCTGCAGAGAATCCGTGAAGACCGTGAATTGGCCCGAAAGAGACCAGGTGACATGACACCATTTGAGGAAGAGACTTGCCTTACGAGAGTCAACATTCATCTGGAGAATCTCTTGGCGAAGGTCAATAGGGACAAAGACATGCTTGGACATATGAAAAACCACTATTGGGCCCGCACACACGTTTGGAGAGCTATGATGAAGATCCTGAAGGCGAGGTTGAGAAAAGCACTGAAACGTCGGAAAAGGCCTGATCCACTCTGAATCTTGGCCGAAGCCTCCTTGGCTGAGCATGAGACATGATGGGAGACCTTCACTCCAAATTTCAGCAAATTTGGAGAAAATTTTGTCATTTTGAAAATTTTGGTTGCAAAACAGGTTTTTCTGCCCGAAGCGCGCTTATGATTGGGACATCTTCTGAAGGGAAACTTGATATTTTTGGGTTTTTTATGGTAAATTATTCATGCTCAGGAATGGCTGAGATATTTCATCAAGTTCTGGGTGGTTTAAAGGGTCAAAAACACTCCAAAAATGGCTTTTCTGCCACTTTTTGCACCAGCAGGAACCAATCTTGGGAGATTGTAGTTTTGGAGGGGAAAATGACATCCAAATTGAAAAATTCCACTTGGGTTTGATAGCCGACATCCAGGGCTTTCCAACGACATATCATGAGCTCAATTTGGACTTCAGGAAGTGCCCCAAAAATAGGCTCAAAGTGGTGCGGCGCATTGAGTTTTCTGGCGCGGCGCATAGAGGAATTTTGCCCAAATTTTCACTTTTCAGCTCAAAAATTCGGCCAGTTTGACTAGTTTCACTTTTGGATGTAATTATTGTTCTCTCTTGATTTAATTTTGTGGCTATGATGTAAATTTTGCATGTTTTTACTTATTCTATAGGATTCATTCACTAAAAAGTGAAAATTGAGTGAATGGATCAGTTTCCTAGCATATAGAGGCAAGTTGTTTGGCTGCCTAGATTTCAGCTCCATGTTTAGAATTGGTTGAAACAGCTCCTAGAAGGATGAGCTCGACCCCTAGAGGCATGGGAAGGGGTTAGGATGGTCTATATGATGTATTTTCTCAATCATTTTCAGAGGTTGGATACTTGGGAAAATTTTGGCACCTCATTGTATATTCTTTTCAAATTTTTGGCAAAGGAAAGACCAGAGTTTTGCAGCACTTGTTGGGATCCTTGTGGCTTCTGAGTTTTGATGATGTTTCTCTCCATGTTATTGTAAGTTTCATTAATGTTATATGTATGCCATTTCCCTTCTCTTTGCTTCTGAATTAAACAAATGAGTAACTAAGGTAGAATTCATTAGTTTGTTGGTGCTCTGCCTTAAACTTTTGTTTAGTTTTATATGTTTTCGTCAGTTTGGAGAGGATCCTTGCACCTTCTTGCCCTCTTCAGCTCCTCATCAGTCTTTTCTATCCATTCATTGAATCTACGACATCAAATTCATTGCCTACCCTGCCCCAACTTGAACTCTGCAAGAATTTGGCCTCATCCCCAAGCCCAAAATTGTTTTTCCCTTTTTCCAACAAAAACCCCTAAAAATCAAAATCAAACCCTCCTATTTGTTTATCTAGCCTAAGATCAGTTTTTTTTTTAGTCATCTCAAGCCCCATCGATTATCTTTGCTGAGATTGACCCGGAGAGAGCCCTCTCATGTCCTCGTAGGGCTAGCTACGAGGCTGAGCGTGGTTTGGTGTTGTCCTTTTTCTGCCTTATTTCAGCCTAAGGTGGATTTGGGTACTAACACCTCACACGACCTGACCTGACCCACATGAACGTATTTCCTTAGGCGCTCTCACACGACCCAGCCCACCCAAACGCGTTTCCTTGGGCACCCTCACATGACCTAATGTGAGCAAACCTTCCCGAACACATTTCCTTGGGTGCCCTCACACAACCAGACCCGACCCGCCTGAACACATTTTCATGGGCGCCCTCACACGACCTGACCCGGCCCAACCCGACCTGCCCGAACACGTTTCCCTGGGCACCCTCACATGACCCGACTTGACCCGCCTGAACGTGTTTCCCTGGGCGCCATCACATGACTTGACCCACCCCGACCCGAACGTGTTTCCTTAGGTGCCCTCACATGACCTGACCTGACCTGCATGAATGCATTTCCTAGGGTGTGTGCCCTCACATGACCCGACCCAAACCAACTCGACGTGCCCGAACGCGTTTCCTTGGGCACCCTCACATGACCTGATCAGACCCAACCTGCCCAAACGCATTTCTTCGGGTGCCCTCACACAACCCTATCTAACCCACCTAAAAGTGTTTCCATGGGTGCCCTCACATGACCTGACCCAACCTGACCCGCCTGAACGTGTTTCCCTGGGCGCCGTCACATGACCCGACCTGAATGCGTTTCCTTAGGTGCCCTCCCATGACCTCACCCGACCTGCACGAATGCGTTCCCTAGGGTGCCCTCACACGACCTGACCCGAATCGACCTGGCCCACCCAAATGCGTTTCCTTGGGTGCCCTCACATGACCTGAATCGACCCAACCTACCCGAACGCATTTCTTCGGGTGCCCTCACATGAGCCGGCCCAACCCACCCGAACATGTTTCACTGGGCACCCTCACATGACCTGACCTGACCCAACCCGTCCGAACGTGTTTCCCTAGGCGCCCTCACACAACCTAAACGTGTTTCCTTAGGGGCCCTCACACGACCCGACCCTACCCGCACAAACATGTTTATTAGGGCACCCCCACATAACCCGACCCGAACCGGCCTCGCCTGCCTGAACGTGTTTCCTTAGGCGCCCTCACATAACCTGACCCAACCCAACCTACCCAAACACGTTTCCTGGGCACTCTCACATGACACGACCCGACCCAACATGTTTCCTTGGGCGCCCTCACACGACACGACCTGACCCGACCTGCTCGAATTCGTTTTCTTAGGCGCCCTCACACAACATGACCCGACCCAACCCAACCCGCCCAAACACGTTTCCTTGGGCACCCTCACGCAACACGACCCTACCTAACCTGGCCAAATGTGTTTCCGTGGTGCGCCTCACATGACACGACCCCACCCGACCTGACCCTGACCTGCCCAAACACGTTTTCCTGGGTACCCTCACACGACACAACCTGCTAGAACACATTTCCTTAGGTGCCCTCACACGACACAACCCAAGCCAACTTTCCTGAACGCATTTCCTCGAGCGCCCTCACATGGCACGACGTTGGCCCGACCCGCCTGAACACGTTTTGTTGGGCGCCCTCACACGACACGACTCGACCCAACCAAACTCGACCCGACTTGCCTGAACACATTTCCTTGGGCGCCCTCACACGACATGACCTAACACGACTTGCACGAATGTGTTTCCTTAGGTGGCCTCACACGGCACGACCAAACCCAACCCGATGCGACCTGCTTGAATGTGTTTCTTTGGCTGCCCTCACTCGACCCTACATGACCTGACCCAGACACGTTCCTTGGGCGCCCTCACACGACCTGATCCAATCTGACGCGCCTGAATGTGTTTTCTTGGGCCCAAGCGTCGAAGGCACGAGGGAGAAAACACAAAATGGCTTGCATGAACGTGCACAAGGCACATGGGCAGTCATAACTTAGCATTTTTAATATGACCTCTCTTGAACGATCTGACCTGAACGTGTTTCCTGTGGCGCCCTCACACAGCACGACCCACCCAAACGAAGGGTGCACAAGGGAGAAAAAGGAAAACAGATCACACAAACGTGCACAAGCAACATGGGTTGTCACAACTTAGCATTTTTTATACGACCACCCTCACATGGCCGGACTCGACCCGACCCGACCTGCCTAAACGGGTTTCCTTGGGCAGCCTCACATGGCATGACCTGACCCAACCCGACCTGACCCGACCCACCTGAATGTGTTTCCTTGGGCACCCTCACATGACCCAAAACGACCCAACCTGGATGCGTTCCTTAGGCACCCTCACACTACCTGACCTAACCCGAACTGCCCGAATGTGTTTCCTTGGTCACCCTCACAGTACAGCATGACCCGACCTAACCTGACCCGAAAGCGTTTCCTTGGGTGCCATCACACAAATCAACTCGACCCGCACGAATGTGTTTCCTTGGGCAGCCTCACATGGCACAACCCGACCAGACCCAACTCGACCTACCCAAACGTGTTTCCTTGGGCGGCCTCACACGACCTGATCACACGACCCTACCTGGATGCATTCCTTGGGTGCCCTCACATGACTCGATATGACTTGACACAAATGCTCTCCTTAGATGGCCTCACACAACCCGACATGACCCGACCCGGACGCGTTCCTTGGGCTCGCTCACATGACCCGACACGAACCGACCCAGATGCGTTTCTTAGGCTCCCTCACATGACCCGACCCGACCCGACCCGAACACGTTTACTTTGGCACCATCACACGCAAAACGTCGTTATTCTGACACTTTTGTCCTAAATGTCGCTATTCCGAAACTTTTTCCTAAATGTCGTTATTCTGACACTTTGTCCAAAACGTCGCTATTCTGAAACTTTGTGAAAAACATCGTTATTCCGAAACTTTGTCCAAAACGTCTCTATTCTGACACTTTGTCCAAAACGTCGTTAATTCTGACGCTTTTGTCCTAAACTTCGCACTTTTGACGTTTTGTCCCAAAATGTCGCTATTCTGAAGATACCCCGAAATGTCGATATTCTGACAATACTCCATAAACATTGTTAGAGCGATGTTTGTTGGCGAGATTAAAATAATTGAGAGAAATTAGGGAATTTTCCCTATATGTACTAGTGTTAATACAGTGGATCTTCCTCATGGTAATCCATGTACATGTTGTTTTAGAATGAAAAGCCTAGAATAATTGAAATGGTAGTCACAACTAATGCCCGAACATCCTTTGAAACTTCTTGCAGTGATGTTGCTAATTCCTTCCTCCACTGAATTGTCACTCACCCTAAAATTTCTCCCTATTCAGATATGGTGACATGGCTAATCGACAATTTGAACATTGGAGAGAGGACATTCTTAACTTCAAGGGACATCATAATTGGGTCTTTCAAGGCAGAATATTTATAGAAAATGTATCATATACCCAACGCACAGAAGGTATATGACAATAATTTCCTTGAAAAGTTTGCAAAGGAAAATAAACTAGCGTCAGACCTAATAAGGCAATGGAGGCACAACCCCAACAAGCACAGGCATGATGATAAGGGTATGTACTATGTCTTCTCTTGTTTGTCCATATTGTTATATTGAAGCTATGATCTGTAGGCTATTTGGTTACCCTAATACAAGTAATTTTTTTATTGAATGGGTTCCTCTTATTGAAGTCGCATCATATTCATGGGTTCCTCTTATTGAATGGGTTCCTCTTATTGAAGTTGCATGGATTGGGGTACCATCCTTTCCAATAACATTGCCTCCCAAATCCTTGAATATAGAAATAACCAAAAATTCACTTCTAATACAGTTCCCCCCTTTTCCATGAGTGCTTATATCATGGACGTAGTATGTTTCACTTCAGATTTCCCAATCATGGGATGGAGATGGACCATACAAGACCATACCCCTATCCATGTTTACCATAATATCCTATGGGAGTCCAATTATGAGTCTCATTTTTATAGAATTTTTCATGGTGAAATTTTACCCTTGTTTCAAGTTGTTTTTGGAGAAAATGCCCCAATACCGTCGAAAGAAGTCACAGATGAATTCACAGCCATAGGAAGGTGGTTTGGAGAAGAACTATTTATATATGTTAGAGTTTATGTAAGTCTTTCCAAGCCTCATTTTCTCCCACTGTATGTACCAGATAAACTCCTAGCCAAAGAAATCTCTTATGAAACAGTAGGGAATGGGTTGATCAATGCCTTAAAGGAAACTAAAAAGACCACATGGCCATCATTTCCTATTAATTGTGGAGTCTATGCTTTATACAATTACAAACATTATGGACTTGAAATCCAACAAATTGAATGTTTTAAATTATCTACTATGCCTAGTAGACAGTTTGACCCAAACAAAGTGGCTCAAGACTTTACATTCCAAGTAAAATTTAGACAATTTATTCATGAGCCCAATGAATATGATGATTTGTTTGAGTCTGTTGAGACATATTCACAAGTTGAGAAGATGACAGAGATTTGGTTGAATCCAAGACAACTTGTTGAATTTAAAGAATATAGGAACAAGAGATTGGGGAAAATCCCTCTAGACATTATGAAGGTGTCCCAACCAATTATAGAGAAATAACATTATTTGGAGAAACCACCCAAGGACACTAAGGTTCTATAGAAAGCACATGAAATAAAATCTACAAAACAACAAATTGTTAATAATTTATTTAGTTGTAATTTGGATGAGGTTTAGAACTAGTTTGATCAGCATATCAAAGGAAAGCAAGAGGAAAACACTTTTGAGCTTAAAGAGATAAGAATCACTCCTCAAGACAAAAACAGATCCTGCCATACTGTCAGGGCTTCAGAAAAAGTAGTCAATACAGATGAAATTGAATTCATCCCGGCTTTCCCCTTGTCATAAATTGTTCTCAAGATAGGATAAATCCCTCTTCTTGACATCTTTTACAGTCTCAAGCATCGGGTTGTAATGATAAAACATAGAAACATAAATAGAGCTGGGCAATCTCAGGAATTTTTTCTTGGAGATATACCAATGGAATTGGTGTGGAGAGATCCACAAACCAATCCTTCTGAATATTTATTAAGATTGTCACAGTTTGCATGTGCTTATGAAATTTACAAAATTTACAAGGCATCAGAGATCCAACAATTAGTCAAGGAAAAAGATGATATAATCCAACACTTGGAGCAGGAGTTGTTAAAACAGAAACAAATTATTGATCATCAGTTGCAGACATAGTTGTCACAACTTTAGCAAAGCTTTGATCAAGTAAAACTATAGCATCAATTTGACATCAATGTCAAAGATACTCAAATCCATCAACTCCAATTACAAATTGAACAACTGAAGTAAAACCCAAAGATAGAAGACTTCAAAAAAGAATCTTTGGAATTTAACACCCTATTGGCCCAACAACAAATAGAATTATATCATACATTCACAATCATCAATGATCTGTGTGACAAAAGTGATTCATTGATGAATCAATCGTCCGATCTGATGACTAATTTCTATGACATTGATGAAAAGATCTTACAATTCATGACTTGGAAAGACATGGCAGAGGGCAGAAAAGAAAATCTTCCCATAATAGAGGATTCCAAAAAATAAATCCTCTTTACTGATTGGGACATACAGCTCAAGAAAGAAGAAAGAGCAATATTCAAAGAAATAGATGTTGCTAACAACATCAGTGAAACTATCAGCAATAATCTATCTAGCTCCAATATTATTCATTAATGCCCACATGGTTCCCTTCCTAATGTCAAATTTTTAATGATACAACGGTGGGAAAAGTCAAAGGTAAAGGAAGAAAGTATTAAGAAGATGGAAAAACTCAACTGGGAAAAATATTGGCAGTATCTTGTCAAGCCATACAGCTAGTGGCTAATGTTGCATTTTTTTTGCTGATACAGCCTCCCACATGCTTCCTGCATTATCAGATGTAGTGTATACTGGACGGTTGCACTTAAGGATAGCTCAGCCCCCTAAATTGCAGCCAATGTTGGATATTTTTGAGCTCAAGTAGCTAATGACAAAGGAGACAGCATCACACTCTTGAGCTCGTCATACAAACAAATTCAATTTCTATCATATTTTCTCTTATTTTAAGGAGAGTTGTTTGAACCTCCTTAGAACTTTGTGTATTTGATATTTTTATATTTCTATTATTTACTATATAAACCTGTTCATGTCTACTAAGAAAGGGTCCTGAATTTTTGTAAGGAAGCCTTTGTGAAGTTGCACTTTTGTACTTTTTGAACTCATCCTAAAATAAAAACTGGACCAGGGTTATTTCTTCCATGAGCAGAGTAAAGATATATGTGTTGCTTCTAATTTTATATTGATGTTCTATTTTTATGTGATTAATTGTCATAATTCTTTTACATTCTTTTGTTATATGTATCTCTTAAATACAGTTAACCATTAATTCACTATTGAACATGCAAATATTATCATATTTTGATATAAGTACAAGACATGCAGCTATTGAGTGTGAAATAATTTAATCAATTAATTTGATGAACTATTTAATCAAATTAATTAACTCTAATTTTTTTTCACTTTTGTAAGTGTTCGAAAATCTTCATTCTCGTACACTAAAGATAATATTTCAAGATCGCATACAAAGAAACATAATTAATCCTGGGATGTTATCACTCCCATTTTATCAAGTCGCATTTAGTTATAAATACCTCACATCCACTCAATTATATTTATTGGGAAATTTGTCCCATCATCCCCAGTCAGAGCCACTATTCCAAATGGAAAAGGAATATTTTTCAAGTTCCCAACCGGGTGGTCATCCATTGATGTTGTTGCAGCGATTTTAGACACATCAACATAGCCTTATTTCATTGTTATTTTTCATTTCTAGAAGTTTCATGAAGTTTTAGTCAAAGGTATGAGTCCTAGCCTTGAAAAAGTGGCTCAAATTCTGGGTTTGCTGGCACAAAACTACATAAAAGAATTTTTATTCACATGGATGCATGATTATTCATGAAAATGGAGGGTTTCACCCGTATGAAGGGATTTTCATCAGTGCGACTGGGGATCTATTTCAGGAAAACATCAATTTGCCTTAGCGGTTAGACACCTAGAAGGGTTGGTTGGCTCCTGAAGGTTTTGTAGCATCTAAGGAAGGTCAGATTGGTCTTGTCTTGTTATTTACAGTTCCTTAATTTTACTTGGGGAGTTGAATCATATCATGGTAACTCTTCATCACATTTTTACCCTGGTGGACTGGTTATCTTGGGTAAATGTGGGGGGAGGTGCATACATGTTCATTACATGTGTGGTCTATGTGTTTGTTGTGTATGCATGGTAAGGGACGTTGTTGTCATTGTATTTTAATGTTAGGTCCCTATATTACTAGTTTAGTCCCTTATTGTTATTAGTGTAGCCCCCTTATTGTTATTGATGTACCCCTATAACCCCAATATTTTTATTATTGTGCCCTTACATTGTTATTGTTAGGTCGGCTAGGATTATATGGTGGGCCCATGGACTCCTATATATAGAAGGAGGTTTTGGTCATTTGTATCATCCAATAATTGTTCATTTATGTAATATATTAGAGGTTCCCCCCTCAAAGTGGTTGATTTCTAAGGTGTTTATCTCTCTTTTCTTCTATTTTTGTAGTTGGTTTCATAACATTTGTTATCAGAGCTTTGGATTCTAGGGTTTTGCTGCTCCAAAAAGGTCATCGTGGAATTGTCACAATAATTTTTTTTCTATGAAGGTTCAGAAGCTGAAATTTGTACAGTGCGAAGCTGAAATCCTAAGGAACCGCCTCTGAACATTTCAGATCTAATATTTTCCGACATATGATCTGGGTAATTTAGGGTTTTTTCAGGCTCCAAAATTTCAACTAAAACAGGTCATCATGGAATTTCCACTATAAATTTTTGTATACGAAGTTTCAGAAGCTGAAATTTTTACAGTACGAAGAGGAATCTCCTGTAAAAATTTTAGATCTTGATTCGCAATATTTTTGGAGATATGATATGTGGAAGTTAGGATTGTTTCAGGCTCCCGAATTTCATCTCAAAGAGGTGACCGTGGGAAAAACATCATAACTCACTCTCTGAGCATCGGATTGGGATTTTCTAAAAATTGGCCACAAGTACACGAAATTTAATATTTTTTTATCAATTTCAGATCATAAGGAGGAAATAGTGACATGTGGCAAGTCGTACAAGTTCGCTCTACTGAATCAGTCCATAATTAGGTCATCGTGGGATATTGGGCATAAATTTGTCTTGAAGAATCCAAATTAGGTCAGACCTATGGCATTCAAAAGAAGATTCATAGGGCTACTTCAGGGCTAAATTTCAGATATTGAAGATCCAAAATCATAGAGATAATTCAATTTCAATATCAAGCTCCTAAAAAGTAATAAAAATGTGTGTATTTTTTTTGAATTACACAAGTCTCGTTTGAAAAAAAAATAGTTTGAATTTATTCCAAGGGCATATTGAAGAACAGATATCAGTATTGGGTTCTAAAATTCCCCCTAAAAATAATTCAACACCCATTAAGCCTTCAGAGGGCTCTACTATGACTCATGAAGACGAAGAAACATAACATGAGATATCAAAAGAGCAAGTGCACCAAATTTCGCTATAGCAAAGAGAAAAAAAAAATTAAATGGAAGTTTTGAAGAAAGGCGTGGAAAATAAGATGGATGGTTTGAAGAAAGGCATGGAAGCTAAGATGAATGGTTTGGAAGCTACTATGGATGGCATGGAAGTGGGCATGGAAGCTAAGATGGATGGCATGGAAGCTAAGATGGATGACATGGAAGCTAAGATCAATGAAAAAATGAAGAATGATCTAAAAGTAGACATCGAAGGTTTGGAAAAGTTGATACAAGAAATGTTTCCTAATGGCGAAAATATAGTAGAGGAAACTCATGATGAGAACAAAATAAATGTTAATCGTGATTTTATAAACTCTAATGTTGGATGGAAGAACCACCATATTCCAAAGATGGATATGAGGAAGTTTGATGGAAAGGATTCCGTAACATGGATACTACAAATGGAGCAATATTTTGATCTCAATAATGTGAAAAACACACAAAATGTACGCATTGCAACTTTACATTTAGAACAAAATACATTTGTATGGTATAGATGGCTTTGCTCCCGTAAAAAAATTGTCACTTGGTCAATTTTTACGAAGGAAATGATAACACATTATGAAGATACAAAAAGCAACACCTTCTTTAGCCAATTGATAAATCTCAAACAAAAGGGTTCAGTGGTGGAGCACATTGAGGACTTCCAAAAATTTAATATAAGGGTAACTAATATTCCTGAGGAACACAAGATTGATGTCTTCATAGGAACTTTAAAGGATAACATCCAACATGAAGTTCGTGTTTGGGAACCTGATTCATTGGAAAAGGCATTCAGGTTGGTAGGAAAAATTGAATGTAAAATTATGGCAATAAGGAAGTCTACCACTTACATCTATAAATATGGAAGTGTTGCTACTCCTAGACTTCCACATCCTACAAGGTTGACACCACAAAAATTGGAAGAAAAAAGAGCAAAAGGGCTTTGCTACAGTTGTGATAGAAAATACACTAAAGCTCATAAGTGTGCTGAGAAGAAATTATTTTACATATATTGTGAAGAGGAAGAATAAAATGAACAAGAATGTTCAAAATAAGAGGATATACACTAGGAACCAACCCTAGAAGAGGAAGAAATGAGTCTGATCATATCATGTAATGCATTGGCAGGAATTACCACTCCTCAAACTCTCAAGATAGAAGGACATATCAAGAATAAAAAGGTAATAGTGTTGATTAATTCAGGTAGTACCCATAATTTTATTCATTGTAAGGTCGCCAAGGAATTGAAGTGTTTCCTATAACCAACACTAGAATGTCAAGTGATGGTTGCAAATGGAGGAACTATAAATTTTTCTCGAAAATGCCATAATATCAAGCTAAACATGGGAGAATATTTATTGAATAGTCCAATGCTTTCCCTTCCTATGGGAGGTGCTGATGTTGTATTAGGAGTACAATGGTTACAATCTTTGGGGATGGTAGCTTTTAATTTTCAAGAACTTTTCTTGAATTTTTTTTCAAAAGGAAAGGAAGTCGAATTACGAAGTATCACAGGGAAGCTAGGAAATATAATAAGCTCTAATGTCATGAAAAAGCTTCTGAAGAAAGAACAACAAGGTGTAATTACACAATTATTTTCACTAGAAGTTCCAACATCAAAATCATCTATTTCTACAGATCTCCAAAAAGTCTTGGAAAATCATTCCAAGGTGTTTCAAAATCCCAAAGGACTCCCACCTATTCGTGATCATGATAATGCTATTCATTTGATTCTAGGAAGTGTTCCTCCAAATATCAGGCCTTATAGATATACTTATGTCTAAAGAGCGAAATTTAACGTATGATTGCAGAAATGTTAGAGGTCGGTATAATTCAACATAGTCAAGTTATTTCTCTGCTCTAGTAGTATTGGTGCACAAGAAGGATGGATCATGGCTCATGTGTCCAAATTATAGGGAGCTCAATAATCTCACCATTAAAGATAAATTTCCCATTCCTGTGATTGATGAATTATTGGATGAATTTCATGGAGCAATTTATTTTACCAAGTTGGATCTTCGTTCAAGATATCATCAAATTACAATGAAAACTAAAGATATTCCAAAAATAGAATTTCGAACTCATGAGGGTCATTATGAATTTTTGGTCATGCCTTTTGGCCTTACCAATGCACCTTCTACATTTCAAGGGTTGATGAATTCCATTTTCAAACCCTTCCTTAGAAAATTTGTGCCAGTATTTTTTGATGATATACTAATCTATAGCAGGTCTTGGAAGGATCATGTTGAACATGTTGACAGGGTGCTCAAACTATTGCATGAGAAACAATTATATGCAAAAACATCCAAATGTTTCTTTGGAGTACAAGAGGTGGAATATCTGGGTCATATTGTATCTCACGAGGGTGTTAAAGTAGATCCTAACAAAATTAAAGCCATTAAGGAATGGAAAGTCCCCACAACCATAAAGTAGTTGTGAGGATTTCTCGGGTTAACAGGGTATTATCGCAAGTTTGTTAAGAATTATGGGAGAATAGCAGCACCTCTAACAACATTATTGAAGAAAGATGCATTTTCATGGACTCCTGAAGCAACTAATGCATTTGAACATCTTAAAGAGGCAATGTGCCTAGCACCGGTCTTAGCTATGTCAGACTTCACAAAAACCTTTATTGTGGAATGTGATGCCTCAGGAAATGGAATTGGTGTTGTTTTAATGCAGGAAGGAAGACCCATTGCTTTTGAAAGTCGTCCAATCAAAGGAAAGTAATTACAGAAACCTATTTATGAGAAGGAAATGTTAGCAATACTACATGCACTAAAGAAATGGCGAACTTACCTAATGGGAAGACACTTCAAGGTAAAAACTGATCATGATAGTCTTAAACACTTTTTGGAACAAAGACTATCTTTAGAAGAGCAGCAAAAATGGGTCACAAAGATGTTGGGTTATGACTTTGAAATAATCTACAAAAAAGAGAAGCTAAATGTTGTTGCAGATGCACTCTCAAGAAAGAATGAAGAGGTGGAAGCATTGCTTTGTGCCATTTCTATTATCCAACCAGATTGGATAACCGAAGCAAGAGATGAATGGAAGAAGGACAAAGATGTATGGACACTCATTCAAAATTTACAGCAAGATCCTAGTACATCTGATACATTTAGTTGGAAAAATGATTCCTTATGGTACAAAGATCGCTTATATCTTTGTAAGAATTCCCAACTAAAACAAAAGATTCTTCTGGAATTGCACACTTCTCCTTTAGGAGGACACTCAGGATTTTTAAAAACTTACCACGGGGTGAAGAAAGAATTTTTTTGGGATGGCCTTAAATCTGATATTCAAAATTTTGTGGCGGAATGTTTGGTTTTCCAGCAAAATAAAGTTGAGACAATTAAGACCCCGGGTCTTCTACAACCTTTATCCATTCCAAGTCAATGTTGGGAATAGATTTCAATGGATTTTATCACAGGTTTACCTAAGTCCGAAGGAAAGAGTGTCATCATGGTGGTAGTTTATAGACTTACCAAGTATTCACACTTTTGTGCATTATCTCATCCATATAAAGCAAGTACAGTTGCTACTACATTTATGGACACAATTAAAAAGCTACATGGAAACCCAGAGGTTATTGTGAGCGACAAGGATCCCATTTTTACTAGAAATTTTTGGATGGAGTTATTTTCTTGTTTGGGTACTCAATTAGCTCATAGCTCATCGTATCATCCTCAATCCGATGGTCAAACTGAGATAGTGAAAAAAAATTTGGAAAGATATCTTCATTGTTTTGTATCTGATAAACAAACATAATGGGTCAAGTGGTTACCTCTCGCTGAATGGTGGTATAACACTTCCTTCCATACTACAGCAAAAATGACCCCATTTATGGCATTTTATGGATATCCATCACATCATCTTTAAGAGAAAATTCAAAGGTTCAAGCAGTGGAAGATCACATCGAGCATCAACAAGAAGTTCTCCAACTCTTAAAGGATAACCTAAATTTGGCACAAAATTGAATGAAACAACAGGTAGATCAACATCGCAACAAGATAAGTTTTGATGTAGTAGACTAGGTATTTTTATGGCTACAACCATACAAAAAAATGTCCCTCAAGCAAGATAAGAAGGATAATAAATTATCGCCAAAGTAATATGGTCCTTACAAGGTGTTGCAAAATATTGGTACTATGGCATACAAATTGGATCTTCCTGCTACTTCGCGAGTGCATCCAGTTTTCCATGTTTCATGCTTAAAGAAGGTTATAGGTGAAAATATTCCAGTTCAAACAATATTGCCAGAACCTGTTGAGGAAGGAAAAATCATATTGGAACCTGAAGCGTTCATGGAAACAAGAACTCGACAGCTACAAAATTGATCAATTTTATAGTATCTCATCAAGTGGAAGAACTTACCCACTGAATATTCTACATGGGAGGATGAGAATTTTATACAGAAGCACCCAGAGCTACTCAAGCGTTGAGGACAACACTTTTTTGAAGGAGAGGGGTATGTTAGGTCCCTATATTACTAGTTTATTCCCTTATTTTTATTAGTGTAGCCCTCTTATTGTTATTGTTGTACCCCTGTAACCCCAATATTGTTATTATTGTGCCCTTACATTGTTATTGTTAGGTTGGCTAGGATTATATTGTGGGCCCGTGGACTCCTATATATGGAAGGAGGTTTTGGTCATTTGTATTATCCAATAATTGTTCATTTATGTAATGTATTGGAGGTTTCCCCCTTGAAGAGGCTGATTTCTAAGGCGTTTATCTCTCTTTTCTTCTATTTTTGGAGCTGGTTTCATAACATTTCATGTAGAAGTTGATGAGGTTGTTGATGGGATGTGTTCACTATGAATGCAGGATAATGTTTATATGTATTTTTATGCATGTGTTTTGTCCATATTTTTGTTGTGCATTGCACCTAGTCGTTGTTATAATGGTGGCATTATGAATGGTAACTAGGATAATTATTAAGATGATGTCTATATATTGTTATGATTATGATTATACGTGTATTGTGCTAATATTTTTGATCTGGAAAACGATATATCCTCCGCTAAACTATACTAAGGTATGTTGATTGTTTATATTTTGGTTTAATTGATATGATATACTTGTAGGAAGAGAATATCAAAGATGACTATCAAGATGGTAGACTACAGTTCACGAGATTCTCCCTATAGATCTTATGAGAAACATGGTGATGAGTACTCCCCTCACATAGCAAACACTCTAAGAAGTTTGAAGGCAGAGATAAGAAGTTGCAAGGAAGATAATGACAGGATCATTCAGTCACAGGAAAGGGTTTCTAGGACACAAGAGAAGCAAGCATAGGTTAATGCATTTATGCTTCAAATTTTATCAAAGTTGCAGAGACAGGGACCACTTTGATCAGCCATGGATAGGAGGAAATAACAAATTGGACATATGGGAGTAATTGTCAAT
Organism: Pinus albicaulis; assembly: GCA_034641835.2. Taxonomy (NCBI): domain Eukaryota; kingdom Viridiplantae; phylum Streptophyta; class Pinopsida; order Pinales; family Pinaceae; genus Pinus; species Pinus albicaulis. Next base: position 704,807,408 of record CM076579.1, read on the forward strand.
CAGGATACAAGTTTGACAGGTATGATACAGTTAGAGATGGTAGGTTCATGGGTACACCTAACAGTAGGAATAATGACCGTGCAAATCATTATATTTTTGGTTTAGAGAGACAAAATCACTGTCACCATCCATATAGGAGGAGTGAAAAGAAATATTTTCCATAATAATCTAAGAAATAAAATCCAACTACATTCAAGGGAGAAATGAATAAGTCACAGGATGAAAATGTGTGGTTACTTGGGATGAATAAGTTCTTATGGTTGCATGATTACTCATAGAACATGAAGACCAAAATAGCTACATTCAGTATTAAAGGTAAAGTATACATTTGGTGGGAAGATGTAAATAACGTCAGAGGCATCCAGGAAGAGGATTTGAATTGGAGTGAGTTCGAGAGACTTTTCAGGAAGAAGTATCTATTTGAGAATTAATATGATGATAGGGAAAAGGAATTATATGAGATAAATATGGGATCTATGACCGATGAGGAGTATACTAGTAGGTTCTTAGAGTTTTTAAGGTATGTGCCTTACATGAAGGAGGAGAAAGAAAATATTCATATATTCATTAGTGAGTGTTGGAGCGGGCGCCCCTAGGGTATACTTTTTTGGGTTAATTTTGTCCAAGTTTTGGTGTACGCGTTGCGTGCAAATGGTCAAAGGGGATTTGGTGTGGGTTAAAGTCCCTTCATTATTATAATGGGTTAAAGGGAAAAACCATGAGTCTCAAACCATGGTTTGATTCCATGGTATGTGCGTGTCTATGATAGTATAAATATGTAAGAGTCGAGCGAGTAAGGATATAATCGATCAATAGATGAATGAATGATCTGAATTAGTTTTGTTTGTCTGGGTTTTTTTCTGGGTAGAAAGGCTCCTGCTGGTTGTGTGCATGGAGACCTAATTCTTGAGTTGTGTGTGGAATCTATTGTTGTGTGCGTAGAAGATGGATTGTACTAAATTGAAAGATCTCTTAATAAAGAAGGCATTTTTGACGAACCCAAATTCTAATGTTCTTTACTGTCTTGATTATTTGTTATTTTTTGTCGATTTGAATATGTTATGTTATTACATATTTGCTTCTGTAATTAGTTAATTTCATCTATGCGTGAGAATCATTTGATGTTAAATGAATAGATCTGAATGAAATATACTATGCAAAAAATATATTGAAGTATTTTGTGTCAATCTACAAAAGGGTTAGATCTATTACTGTGATTGCGCAAATCTATTATATTACTTGCAGTAATTCTAATTAAGCCTACCACAGAAAAATATCCCTCAGGGTACGGAAACCTGGTTCCAGCACCTCCATATACTACTTCAGGTGATATTTTGTTCTGCGCAAGAAAATCATTGCCGAAAGGGCCAGAAGTTGGATGGTTTTGTTGGTTGGGCGATAACTCTGAACCTGGGTCAGCACCCCTCAAGCCAAAAAATGGTTCAGTTTCTAGGACCATGATAATTTTGAGGGAGATTTGATATTGTGGTGTCCAACACAGAATGAACTACAAGATTAGCACAATAAGAAGATACTTGAGTTTGTGATCCAAGAAAACGGAATCTCTAAATTTTCTGTCGAAGATTAGGCACAAAGGTATATCTACACAGAAGTCCACGAAATTTCATTTTCTTCGTTTGCAACCGAGTTGCATGAGTGGTTGTCTCGACTTACTAAATTCCAAACCTGGGCAAAGGACGATGTGATCAGTCATTGGACACCAAAGTTGGTATAATAATTATAGAAAACTAGCAACAAGATCACCTACGCGTAGATCATTGGATCAATAGTGTTCTGGGAGGATTTGTGACTGAATTTCATATTGATCAATTTGTATCGTATTTTGAAGTTGAGCAAAGATTTTTCAACAGTCCTAGAGGTAAATTCCTACACTCTCTGAAGTTGTGGATTAAAATTCTATTGTGTGAACAGGGTACTCAGTGCAGCCATATTGAGTGAATGTCATGTAGAGGCCCAACTACGCGCAGTGGGAGAACTTACAGAGTAGATCTAGAATAAGGTTTTGTTTATAGCCCTCTCAAAGGTAAATTTGACAGTGACAAAGAATCTGAAATCATCAGCTCAAGTGAATCTGCGCACTCTGAAGAAGAATAATATTGTAATACCCTTAGTTCATTGGCCATAGTTCAGATCCCATCCACTCCACTCCCAAACTCATCTCAATCTAAAAATCCATCCACTCCACCTCCACCTCCACTACCAGAAAATTAGATGGTTGCCTCCATGAAGTTACCTACTTTCCATGGTATCGGGAATGAAGACACAGACCAATTCCTACTTTTTAATCACGTTGTAAGAACAACGCAGCAGGTTAATAATGAGGATGTTAAAAAAGAGCAGCTTGCTACTGCTTTTCAAGACCACATGCTAGATTGGTACATAAGGTATGTGGATAAAAACCCTAATGCAACTATTTTTAATCTGAAGGTCACATTAAAAGAACATTTCAAGAGCATGAAATCATTTGAACAATGTGTAACTGAGTTGAAGGAGATTCGCCAAGAATTGAATGAATCTATATGGGACACAAATCAACGGTTGAAGCACACAATTATAGATAGAGGATTTACTATTTATGACACCCAATGCAAAGAATGGTTCATTTTCATGCTCTTACCGCATCTGCGCCAACCCCTCAGTCAGCAGAATATTTCCACACAATATGAAGTTGTAGAGATTGCAATGAAGCTAGAAGCTTTTTTAGTACCAGCTGCGCAGATCGGGACCCAGCAGATCCAAATCCAGTTGGAAGCAATGCACTTTGAATACAGCATCTGTGCAAGGATAAGGGAAAGGAGGCATGCATAGATGTATGGTGTATATGTTGCAAAGTTTTCATACATGACAAGTATCAGTGCCCTGTATTCAATGATTATCTATCAGCTAGAGGACCAAGCCCGCTGAAGAGTGCGGCTCTACCGAGTGAAAATATTATGCTATGGTGAGAGATTTTTCAAGCAATGGATATGCATACGACAGAATTATTCTCGAGGATTAGTAAATATATCCCTAAGATTAAGCAATTGTTCTGCAAATTTTTCTCATCGGTGGGACATGATGAACAGCATTGTCACAGCTTTGATTTGATGATTGACCAAGATTACCTATATAGGATGCACATTGAACCAACCTCACCAGCATCCATCTCTGGGCATGGTGGATTTCAGAATAGAGGATGAGAAAGAGCAAGAGGATTTGGTCAAGGAAGGGGGCAGCTCATCTGCTAAAATTCTAGAGAAGCGGGTCATTATGCGCACGACTATCTAAACCCAGCACAACAATCTTACAGGTATTGTAGATAATTTTATCATGCTATTGAAAATTTCCCTGTTTTGATTGCGGTAATGTAGGAAAAGAAAATGCAGACTCCCACCCAAAATATCCAGATGGTAAGAGTTGAGTTGTGCGAAGAAGAACCAAGTGTAAATGTCATCACTAGGAGTGGTGCAGTCACTGGTGAAGACAAAGGGACAAAGCCTGAGACTAATATTTGGATCCAAAAAGAACCTGAAAAGTAGGAAGGATTCAACTTACAGAGATAAAAGGAAACCTTTGTAGAAGTAAAAATGGGTTTCACAAAAATAGGTGCCTCAACATCAAGAAAACCTATGGACGTGGCCGAGGTAGATGAAGAGATAAAGCCCTTCCTACAGGCTTGTATCAAATTTTTGCGCAATAAGAAGGCTGTCGAGAACCTCCAATAATTGATAGAAAACTGTGCAGAAAAAGAAAAAACCTCGATGGAATTGAGGGTTGAAATAAGATCTATAAGAATAAAATAAGAATTGGACGGGAGATGTGCTTGACTGCTCAGATTAGTGCATATGAAATGGATTATGTCATTCTTGATCTAGGATCTAATGTGAATGTTTTACCAAAGAAGACTTGGAAATGAATGGGAGAACCTAAGTTGGAATGATCTACTATCCAACTGCACATGGAAAACTAGAAAAATATTATCCTGTTAGGAAGGCTCTCACAAGTAGTAGTAGATATCGAAAGACTAAGGGTACTCACAGACTTTGAAGTTATACATATTTTTGATGGTACATACCCTTATCCTGCACTTTCGAGATTAGAATGGGCTATCAATATGGGGAGCATCATCAATATTAATCACAGAAGTATGGTATTTGAAAATAATGGAACTAGGGTTGTGGTCCCCCTAGATCCTGCAGAAGGAGAAATATATATATAGAGCTAGTGAGCACAGATGATGATGTTGATCATATCTATAAGTTAACTACATGAGATGAATATTGGATCAACCCAACAGCCGATGGAAGACTCAACTGGGAGAAGGATAGCTCATGCTTTTCAGATTCAGATGAGGAACTGGAGAACTGGTAGAACTAACTAAATGAAGTATCTGCATTGCACCACAATCGGGTGACAAAATCTCTTCGATGCATATACTCAGAGGTACGAGAATTTCCTTATTATGATGGTCTGACTAATGTTAACCTATTTTTAAGAGAAATTGAGGAAGTTTTTCCAGAGGAACAAAGATTCCATGCAATTGATATAGCATTGCGCTCAACCCCAGCATGCTGGTGAGAGACACACAAGGGAAACTTGGGTAACCAGGAAGAATGCACCCACATAATGCATCTATGATTTGAGCATACAAATACTCGAATGGGAGAGACCTATTCCAGAGAAGGCGATCTGTGCAAACACTTGGCTCAATGAACTGAAGCATCGGGCACAGAGACGAAGCCAAAATGGGTGCATATATCCATCCACTCTTTGGGGAAGGTACCTACAGATTGGTACCTTGAAACCGAACTGCGACGAGGAACCAATGAATGGACTGCACTAAGAGAAATTTGTATCCTGACCTTTATTTTTGAAAGTGGGTTCAAATTCCTGGATGAGGCACTACGGGATATTTAGGAAATCATCTTTGACACCACAAAACCAAAGTTTGAGCATGGCTTACCAGCATGCGATGTGCAGATGAAGGACATCGTTAACTGTCAAAATTTATCAGTTGAATACAATGAGGAAGACCTAAGAAACATTATGATCCCTCAATCTAAAGGACAGCACGCAGTTTTTGGGCCTACCATTGAGTCACTAGATGTAACTAAGCCTCTGAAGATTCAGCAAGTCAATAATGGCTTAGAGGAACAACCAAAATTATTAAAGATAGGGGATTAATAGGATGATGATATGGTGGGAAAGGTCATCGAGCTATTGACCAAATATTACGACCTGTTTCCTACAAAAAATTTTGAGCTGAAGGGGATAATAGGAGATCTTGGGGTGATGAAGATTACCTTGAAATTGGATGTGCGACCTATGAAGAAGCACCCGTATAGGCTAAATGCCAAATATAAGCAAAAATTCAAAGAGGAATTGGAGAAAATGGTTGTTGAAGGGATCATAGAACCAGTGGAATAATTAGATTGGGTGAGCCCCACGGTGGTGCAGGACAACAATACCAAAGGAGAAATAATGATCTGTGTAGATCTATGAAAATTGAATGATACTTGTGCACATGACCCATTCTCGACCCCATTCTCTGATGAAATCCTAGATAATGTAGGAGGATAGGAAGCCTACTCATTTAAGGATGGCTTCTCTGGATACCACCATATAAGAATCATGTTGGAAGATAGAAGCAAGACAAACTTTGCAACAGAATGGGGTTCCTTCCAGTATACATTCATGCCATTTGGTCTGAAGAATGCACTAGCTAACTTCTCGTGTGTGGTACTTGTTGCGTTCAAGGAGTACATCCATAAGTTCTTAGAAGTATACTTTGATAATTTGACTGCCTTTGGATTATTGAAGAAGCATGTGTCGAGCATGTGCCTGATGTTGGATACTTGCCGAAAGTATCAGATCTCGCTCAATCTGAAAAAGTGTATATTTTTTGTTCCATTTGGGATCTTGCTCAGTCATATTGTAGGTCAACAAGGATTGATGGTAGATCCTAGAAATATTGCTTTTATTGTTAACCTGGAACTTCCTGCAAATGTGAAAAAATTGCAGTCAAGGCATACAAGGTTTTACAGGAAGTTCATTCAAGGCTACGCGTTGATCACTATGCCCATGGAGAAATTGTTAAATAAGGATGCCTCATTTTGTTGGGATGAAGACTACCAGAAGAGCTTTGAATTTCTTAAGGAGAATATGCTCACTACGCCCATATTATTCTTTCTAGATTGAAAAAAGGAATTCCATGTACATGTCGATGCCTCTTACATCGCACTAGGAGCTGTCTTAGCACAACTAGGAGTTGGGGAGATTGACCACCCTTTTTCATTTGCAAGTAGGAAATTATCAAGCACAGAGCGTAATTACTCGACCATAGAGAGGGAAGGATTGGCTATGGTCTATGTGCTACAAAATTTCCACCACTACCTGCTGTGAGGCCATTTTAAGATGTTTACTCACCACACTGATCTGAAGTACCTAGTCAACAAGCATGTATTGTGGGGGAAGATATATAGATGGTTGCTACTATTTCAATATTATGACTTTGAAGTAATTGTGAAACCTGGGAGACTGAATTCTAGGCAATACCATCTGTCGCGCATTGAAAGTGGAGAAGAGCCAACTAGCTTGAAAGATGGACTACCAAATGCAAATTTATTTTCCATCAAAGTAGCTAATGATAATTTTGCAGATATTAACCATTTCTTTACCACTGGAAGTGTGCCCGTGAAATATACACTCCAACAAAATAAAGAGTTGGTCACGCGTGCAACTAAATTTACTTTGATTTCTGGTCAACTGTACAAAATGGGTGCAAACGAATTCCTCATAAGGTATGTGGTGGAATTCAAGAGATGAGATATATTAGTTGAGGCTCATGGAGGGGTTGTAGGAGGTCACTATGTAGGGAAATAAACTGTGCAGAAAATTTTACGAGCTAGTTTATGGTGGCCCACGGTGCACAGTGATGCACATGTGTATTTCCATGTTTGTTATGTATACCAAAGGATGGGGAGACCATCGCGCAGAGAGGAGATTACCTTGCACCCAAAAATGTCTTTGCAAGCTTTTGACAAATGGGCCATTGACTTTTTCAGACCCATCAACCCTCCAGGAAAGAAGACAGGTGCACGCTACATAATCATTGTTACATATTATGTGACCAGATGGGTTGAGGCTAAGCCTGTGAAGAATTGTAGTGCAAATACAACCACGCACTTCATTTTTTATAACTCTTGACTCAGTTTGGGTGCCCTAATATTTTGATGAGCGATCGGGGTACACAATTTTTCAAGGAAACTATCCAAGCTCTAATGGAAGAATTCCAAATTCATCGTCATAAGAATACTCATTATCACCCACAGGAGAATGGTGCAATGGAAGATTTTAATAATATATTGGAAAATTCGCTCACAAAGATCTGTAGTGCTAATAGAAATGATTGGGATGTGTGCATACATGCGGTTCTCTGGGCATATAGAACCACTTGCAAGAAGCTGACAGGAAAGACACCATTCAGAATGGTGTATGGGCAAGAAGTTTTTATGGAGTATATTGTCCCAAATTTTCACATTTCAGAATTCACTAATATGGCGGAGCAGGATATTATGGAAGAACGATTGTCATAGTTGATCGTGTTGGAAGAGGACCGCTTCATTGTAGGATTCCATCAGCAGATGCAAAAGGCATGCGAAAAGGCTTGGCATGACAGGCATATTAGACAGAAGCTCTTTAAGGAGGAGGTTCTAGTTTTGTTATATGACAATAATTTTGCGCGCCACCCAGGGAAGTTCAAAATGCATTGGCTCAGACCATATATTGTTAAGGAAATCACAGAGGGAGGTGTGTTATGCCTAGCCACATTAAGAGGAGAAGACCTTCCTTGGTATATCAATGGAATTTGATTAAAACCATACAGGGATAACCCTCCCCCTGCATGCACCAAATGACTATATGGCTGGAAATATGGATATTCACAACAAGGATGGCAGATGCGCAGACAAGTGTGAATATTGTTCAGAAGTTTCGCAAGAAGGTTGAATGGGTCATAGAGGTGCCAGAATATAGCCGTTGGAACAGTAAATCTAGACAAGACAACCTTCTTACCATTTGGGGGATCGGTTAAACTACATTTAATGAGGAGATTATGCCAGATTTGGGCCATTTTAGAATTTATGGGGCTAAATTAATGAGTAGAAGACCATTTAAGATGAGCCTACGCTATAATATGACCGAAAGGGTCGCATTAGTTCCCTTTTCTTTCTATGTTATCTCTATGACTTATGCTCTCTACTCATTGAATATCCTCTGAAGCTTATGTATGGCCTTGATCTGATCTTTGAGGAGGAGCTACACTACCAAGGTTTGGGTCATCTTATTCCGCCCAGCATGACTGCCACCAAGCCCACACCTTCTGCGACATCGGCTGAAGAGACCCCTGCGCTAATCCAATCTAAGAAGGGACAATCCTCGGGGTCCCAAAAGTCACCCTACTAGAAGACCCCAAATCCACACTCAACTACTGCAGAGCGCCAGAAGAATACTATGGTGGAATTTCCCGAAACCATCATGGAGGAAAATTTTGTAGAAGTAGTCGATCTTATCTTACGGTTTCTTGCATATGTCGCACCGCATAAAGCCTCAGTCAATATCCCCAAGGATTTATATAAAGTGTTTTCATACATCAACATGTTCCTGCTCCTAGAAAATGTACCTGTCGAAGGTGACATATTTGGAAAGATATCGCTGCTAAAGATGGAGGACTGGGACCTGACAGACTAGGAGAAATTCCTAGAGCTTGTGCCCACCATGTACCTAGAGCATATCCCTTATGATGATGGGGTAGTAAGAGCGGAACTGAAGTCTTTGGCGTTGGGCCTATAGAAATCGAGGCTTCTCAACCTCCTGCATATTCCGCACTTCAGGTGTAGCCCAATCAATGATATATTTTTATGCTAGATGCTCTCCCTTGTCCATGATGACTTCCTATGTTTAGGAGGGACGATTTCGATCGATCTCGCGCTAATCCATCGGGTCGCCAACTTGCCTAACCAAGGGGAGGACCCTGCGACAACATTTGGAGGAAAGAGCAAGAGCGCAAGGTGATTGAAGATGTCAAGGAGAAGTAAATGGTCTCGCACAATACCTGGGGTTTCTTGGTGCATGAAATTAATGATCATGTAGTACATATGGGCACGCTAATCCTCGCATGAAAGGTGATGTGAAATTTTCGGCCGAAGGAAAATCCAACCCATGTCATTGCGCTAGCAAGGCTATGTGAGAAGGGCATGCAGTTTAATTGGTCCCAATACCTCTATATCGAATTCTTGGCCAATGTGCACGAAGTCCAAGAAGAAGGAAAGCACTTATACTATGCTTGGTTTTTACTCCTCATCGCACTAATCAGGTGGAAGATGTCATAGGATACACAGTTCCCCAATATTGAGCCAGACATGTGTGAGGCCGCGCACTATGCAACCTTATGGAATTCAAATATCCCCTCAAGAGTCACAAAGAACAAGATCTTTTGTGTTTTGTTTGACTTTGCATTGTTCCAAGCGATTCAGTCAAAGATGAGGCTGTCACGGACCCTCTACAAGAAGTAGAAACAAATTTTAGACTTCAAAACCATGTTTAATAACATTCACATCCACGCAAAGGGCATTGTGGAAGGTATTTGGTATGAGCTGACATACCTGGTCACATAGGACGACATGGTTCGCATCACAACCAAATGGGCGCCTGCATGGTTAGAGCCATGCACCACTGTGGGTTCCTCTTCATCTGTTCTAAATACTCTGACCAAGCCACGAACAACCAAGGATACACAGCAGAAAAGCAAGGACACAAAGGTTGAGCCTGAGCCTACTACAACGGGAGAAACAATTAATCTTGAAAAGGAAGCCGAGGAGAAAGATGGTTAAGGAACTGAGGCCCATAAGATGCATACCACTAAAGGGAAAAATAGAGGTTATTGGGCCTCTATGGTTCCGCGTAAGAAAAGAAAGGGTTTGAAGTTGGCATGAACAGAGGACCTCACCCTCATAGAAGATAACTTAACCAAAATTGAGAACACGGTCAAGTTTGCCACAGAGGACATTTGGAACGACATGGAAGCACAATACAAGATAGTTCTCGAGGGATTATAGTCAGGCATCCAAGAACTCAGAATGCAAGCAAGAGTGATTCAAGAGAGATTGAAGTAAGCGATCCTGCAACAGATGAAGTGGTGTTGTCAACCCTCCACTCCAACACCCTGCAACACAACCCAGCTCTCAAAAAAAACTGCACTGTAGCTGAAGGAGGTAGCTTGGCCTCAAGCTTGGATGTGGAGAAATGAAGTGCAATCTCCTTCAAGAGGCCTCTCTTGAAAGGAAAAGTAATTCCTAAATAGGAAATCCTTGTGCTAAGAAGCACTGCAACTCTACTAAATAGTAGGAGAATGCACAAAGTCTGAACAGACCGAGAAATCAATAATCCATAACATGAATAACAATGGATACCTTGCCCTCCTTTTAAAAAAATGGAAGCCCTCTCACCATGTGTCCCACTGATTAGGTTTTCCTCCACCAAGGAATCTTCCTCCCATTCATATTTCGTTGTCTCTCCAAGTGTTCTCCACCTCCTATCCTAGCGTTGTTGACTGGTCAAACTTGACCTTGTCTCCATGCAAATTTCCTCTTTCACGCATAAGGGTGTGAAATACAGCTCTTATGACTATCCCCTTTCATATTATGAGGGATTTTATTCATATATTTAATATGCATGGGCTTCCTTACCCATTTATTCAGCTGCTAGGTGATAAAAACAAAAATCAATATTCCAATTAGTTGCATGCTAAATTTGGAATATTACAGTCCTCACCTCCCAAATGTTGCTTGTCTTCAAGAAACTGTAAGGATAGAACTGAAGAGCCTCCTCTTCCTCCCCTATAGAATCCTCATATGATACAATCCTCCAAGGATCAAGATTTTGTCTCATCAATATGTCTCCAAGTTTTCCCTCCCAAGTATGCAGGCTAGATTTTGGTGTGCATTCCAAATAGTTATCATCATGTAAAACATCCATGGAGGCAACAATGGGCTATCCAAAGACCTTATTGAGGCATGAGGTCTAATATATATTGGGATCTACCATCCCCATATGAATATCCCATCCCCAAGCTATCATCCATACAAAATGAGTCACCTCCCAACATGGAAACTCCTGAAAATGTTCATCCACCTTGAGCTCATGCAATGTAGGTGGGCTGAAAATCTGAACATGGTAGACATAGGAGCCTACCCCACGCTGTCCTCCTCTCCACTTAAGATAAGTGTAGAGTTTTTGTTGATCCTTGGCTACAATAATGTTGCCCTCAAGTGGCAAGAAGAAGACTAGATCCTCAAGGACCTCCTCTCTAATGATGTGAAACATGCTGGCCCAAATCATTCCATATATGATGAGTTGGAAATCACCATCATATGGCATCCAATCAATCCCATGGCCCACCTCATAAAATAACAAATTTTTTGTTGTGGTGGGCATATCACCTCTCATGTTCCCATTAGAACATGCAATGCAAAAAATGTGGGAAATCTCTCTCCCAAGGGACACATCCAACCAATGTGCCACTCCCCCAATCATGCTCCCAATAAAAATAAGAAAAACAGCAATATAAGGAACTACAATGAGAATTATGCTAGCTACCATATGAAGCAAGGGAGAAGGACAATGGTCCCTCAAATGCAACCAACGTAGTTTGACCCTTAACTGCAAAAGAGAGTGACAAAAAGTGTGGTTTCTCAACCACTTGCTTGATGTCCCACTCTCCTCGTATGTTTGGAGAAATTGAATGATGTATGGTATAAAGTGAGCATGTTCTCCAAAATACATCTCCTCCCCAAGTCCTCCTAGGGAGTGGTCATCAATACTGCTCATGGCCTCAAGTAGACCATGAAGTCTAGCAAAACGAATGCTCCTCCTTGGAGTAACATCCTGCACATGTGTGGTAAGGGATGCATATATACATCATACAAGTCATCATGCAAACAAACAATACCCTTACCATATGTCTTGCTCATGCAAATGGAGTGGCTCATAAATGAGTCTCCTCTCATCCTCAAAGAGAAAAGAGTTGGTTGTGCTAACTCTTTCAAAGAGTTATGTATCTCCTCCATCTCTACATAATCCATGCATCTCCTCATATGTTGATATATCTCCTCCTCAAAGCCTTCCCAAAAATACCCCTCCATGATGGTGTGGTATGCTCTCATAGAATAAGTGTGGCTAAAAAGGAAATCTTCAGGAACTGCTTGTAGCAACTTCTCCCTAAGCTTGGAAGCTATAGATAAGAAGATCCTACTATGATAGTAGATGACCCCATCTCCAATTGAATATCCCTCCTCATGTAGCTGGTAATCTAATAACATACAATTGAAAATATCCTTGGAATACTCCACCAACAACTGGGAGTTCCAATATGGATTGATCCTCCATAGTGACAGCGCTGATGATCTCTCATGAAGAGCATTTGTCATATGGTCATCCTCCTCTTTGACATCTCCCATGCCAAAGATGCAAGCTGGAAGGTTTTTATCCTTGGCATGCTGCTTCTACCACAGTGCAGAAACTGAAATGAGAGTGGGTAAATATGATGTTGAGAGAATGCCTCTCTCCTCTTTGAGTCTACCCAAGACTCTCAGTGTTGTACAATGACCTCCCAAGGTCTCCACTCCTCTAAAAGCAATGAATGGTGCCTCAAAATGTGAATCATCTCTCATCATCTGTTGATCTGGTGGTCTCCTTGCTGAAATATCTCCATGCAATGAGACAACATCACCAAGAGTAGACTGCATATATGAATGGACAGACTTGTCCCTGCTCTCACTGCGCAATCCAGTCTCCCTCTTAGGTGCATCAACCTCATGAAATAGACAGGGTTGTGTGCTCCTCATCACATGATGTTGGTCATCTTCCCTATCTCCTCCTTGTATCTCCATAGGTTCACACCCTATCATCAATGGCACATGTGAATCATGAGTTGTGCCTTGATCTCCACATGTGAGATCCTGGGGAATTTCTTGCAATGATACAAGAATCCCTCTAGTTGGAGCAAGAGCTCCCTCTTCCTCTACATGAGGTGCTAGATAAACTCTAGACATGATAGCGTTGTTTCCCTCCTCCTCATCAACATGTATGGGCAACCTCCCAAGAATTGTATCCTCTTTTGAAAAAGAGATCCCCATGCTCTCTTGTTCAGGAATATAAGATAGAGGCTTTGCCTCTAACAAGGTATGCTACAAAATTTCAGTCTCCTCCATGGGTTTCTGAAGTGGATCTGAGTTTATATTTTTCTCCATCACATGCATGGTTTTTGTTTGTTTCTGTTTGTTTAACTTCTCCACGTGTGTTGCAGAAATTTTTTCATCAAACCTTTCCACCATGTCTTAATAAACCTTGCATAAGAAGAAGTATTTGCATTTTTCAAAGAGAAAGACTAAAATATCCACCATGCATAGGCCTTACCTCCAAGATGCAGCGCTGCAACTCTGATGGCTTCATCTTCAGAAATTTGGTGTTGCTGAAAAAGGTGTCTAGTTCTTCCACCCAAGCTCCGACTGAACATGTAGGTGAACCATCAAAAGTATATAGAAGGAATATACCACTATCATACTACTTTCTTCTCTTCACCTTGATCTTGCAAAACTCTAGAAAAGTAATATGATCTCTAAAATTCTGAGTTTGAGATTCATACTCTTGCAAAAAGTCATTAAGAGTTTCCCTCCTAGCCATTCCTTCTTCTTCCATCTCTCTCATGGAAATTATGGTCATGTGACTGCGATGTTCATCATGATGTGTGGCTACAAGCTCACACTCATTATATGAAATTCTAGAGTTTGATTCAGATTCAAACCCTCTTGGAGATTCTATACACATATCCCTTCTGATCTTCTTGAGATCTCCTTGAATGCTCTGTATAGATTTAGGAAGAAGCTTTGAGAGCCTCTCCTCCTTCTTTCCTCCAAAGAATGGAGACTTAATCTTCTCTTCTCTTGATATTATATTGGCTGAGTTCCACAGGCTGAGCCAAGATTATGCTCTGATACCACTATAATATCCCAAAATAGGGAAAATCTACAACAATGGGAATATCTTAAGATATTCCAAAAGTGGAGATATAGAAATACATGAACATAAACTGGAGTAGCAATGAAAAATAAACTCATAGAATGTAATAAGAGCACATAGCCTTCATATTAAGTTATATAAGTAAAATTTATACAATATCTTGAGGAAAGAGCTACCTAAGATAGGCAAAATTATCCTCAAGAAACATGTACATACAATAGGACAAAACGCTGCTACACAATAATGCCCAAGGCTATGACTATGAAGTTTTATAAAAAGAAATTGCTGCTAACATATTTCAATACATGGATATACACATTTATGGCTCATACAACATTGGGAGTGAAGATCTAAGCTCCCAAACACAATTTCTAGTCAATCGTGGAAGGATTGGCTGAAATATGCAAAACTGCAGAAATGTCGAAGTTGCAGTAGTAGCTGCAACTCAAGACCTAGAACTGGATGGAGATGGCTAAATATTTTGCATCAGATAAATAGGCCTCCTCCAATGGATCTTCCCAATGAAAGGCTTATCCTATCACTGAAGACCTCACCCTCTAATAATCCTACATACCCTCACTACAATTGCACACTGAAAATAACGCAGTCTAGAGAAGGGACTGTGTTGTAGGAGAAAGGAAATATATTGGCCAAGTGCCAAGATCTGAAATAAGCTCCAGAATCTTCCTCACTAGTGTCCCAAAGGAAAGAAAGCTTCCTCCTTTGAAAACAAAGCCCCGAAAGTGGTGTTGTCAACCCTCCACTACAACACCCTGCAACATAACCCAGCTCTCAATAGAAACTGCGGTGTAGCTAAAGGAGGTAGCTTGGCCTCAAGCCTGGATGTGGAGAAATGAAGTGCAAGCTCCTTCAAGAGGCCTCTCTTGAAAGGAGAAGGAATTCCTAAACATGAAATCCTTGTGCTAAGCAACACTGCAACTCTGCTTAACAGTAGGAGAATGCACAAATTCTGAACAGACCAAGAAATCAATAATCCATAACATGAATAACAATGGCTTCCTTGCCCTACTTTTAAAAAAATGTAAGCCCTCTCACCATGGTTCCCACTCATTAGGGTTTCCTCCACCAAGGAATCTTCCTCCCATTCATACTGCGTTGTCTCTCCAAGTGTTCTCCACCTCCTATCCCAGCATTGTTGACTTGGTCAAACATGACCTTGTCTCCATGCAAATGTCCTCTTTCACACACAAGGGTGTGAAATCCAGCTCTTATGACTATCCCCTTTCACATTATGAGGGATTTTATTCATATATTTAATATGCATGGGTTTCCTTACCCATTTATTCAGCTGCTAGGTGATAAAAACAAGAATCAATATTCCAATTAGCTGCATGCTAAATTTGGAATACTACATTATACAATATGTTTTTGGGTATGGATTGGCTATATCTTCATAGGACTAAGGTGAATTTTTATGAAAAGGCATTGAGTGCTTATATGACAATGGAGAATAGAAGATCTTGCAGGGTAAGAAGAAAGAAACATCACTTATAATGGTTACAACTATTCAGGAAAAGCACAGCCACGGGAAAGGGTGTGTGTTATTTGCAGTGTATATCTCTAGTGATAAAGGTAAAGAAGTTGAGGATGAACATCTTGAAGAAGTATCTGGTTTTGCATCAGTTCAAGGATGTGTTTCTAGTAGAGATTCTAGAGTTACTGCCTCACAGGGAAGTGTAATTTTATATTGAGTTGGTACCAGGGGCAGCACCAACATCAAAGGAGCCATACAGGATGAGCACAAAAAAGTTAGTGGAATTGAATTTGCAGTTGAAGGAAATTCTTGACAAGTGATAAATTAGGCCTAGTGTATCAACTTGGGGTGCACTAGTATTTTTTGTGAATAAGAATGATAGTACTCTCAGGTTATGCATTGATTCAGGCAGTTGAACAAGGTGACCATGAAGAACAAGTATCTGTTGCCAAGGATTGATGACTTGTTTTACGAGTTTAAGGAAGAAACAATGTTCTCGAATATTAACTTGAGATTAGGATAACATTAGGTTTGCATCAAAGAAAAGGACATCTACAAGACTACTATCTGGACCAAGTATGGGAATTATGAGTTTTTTCTAGTTCCTTCTGGTTTTACTATTGTTCCAACTACTTTTATGTGATTGATGAGTATTTTTTTGCGTCCTTATCTGGACAAGTTTGTGATTGTATTCATTGATGATATATTGGTATATTCTAAGAATGAGGAAGAGCATGATGAACACGTAGTAGTGGTGTTGATAGTGCTAAGAGAGCATCGGTTGTATGCCAAGCTTAGAAAATTTAGTTTATTTTAGACATAGGTACATTACTTAGGGCATGTGGTTTCCAAGGAAGGCATAGCAGTGGATCCAGAAAAGTTAAGGGCCATCATGGAAAGGGAAACTCCTAGCAATGTGGATGGGGTAAGGTCATTTATGGGGTTGGAAAGCTACTACAGGAGGTTCATCAGGAACTTCTTGCAGATTACCTATCCCATTACATCATTATAGAGGAAAGGTAAGAAAATTTAATGGAAAGAGGAATGTGCAACCATTTTTGAGCAATTGAAGTAGTTGTTAAAAAATGCTCAAGTTTTAAAGATTGCAGATCTGCACACAATTTTTTTGGTGTGTACGGATTCTTGCAAGAGAGGATTTGGTGGATTCTTGATGCAGGAAGGACATTAGTGTGTTATTAATCAATTAAAATTAATGAGCATGAGCAAAAATATGTGACACATGATATTGAGTTGGCAGCGATCGTTCATGCATTGAAGATGTGGAGGCACTATCTTCTTGGAAGGAGGTTTGTATTTATGAATTATCAAAGTGGATTGAGGTACTTATTTCATCAACCGAACCTGAACGTCAAACAAGATAGATGGTTGGCCATGATCAGTGAGTTCAACTTTGAGATCAGGTACATTAAAGGTAAAGAGAACACAATTGCAAATGCTCTTAGCATAAAAGTACAGGTAAACCTATAGCAGCTATTAGTTCATATGGGACAGATCTACAAGATCAGATCTTACAGGCAGGCCAACAAGATGATAGGTATAGGGAAATTAGGCACAAGTTACAACATGATACATTTTATCAGGATGTGGACTATCATCTCACAGTGGATCGTTTGGTCAGATTTAGGGACAGGATCTATGTGTCAAATGACAATGAGCTCAAGAATATTATCTTGAGGGAATTTCATGCTAAGTCATATTTATTTCACCCGAGATATCATAAGACATTAAAAATGGTGAATAAGTTTTAATATTGGTTGAATTTAAGGAAAATAAGTGGAAAATTTGGTGGCTAGGTGCTTGGATTTTCAACAGGTAAAAGAAGAGTTTAATAATATAGGTGGATTACTACAGCTGATTCTGATTCCAGAGTGGAAGTGGGAGGTCATTTCATTGAATTTAATTACAGGTTTTTCAAGGACATCTGGACAACATGATTATATTATGGTTTTGGTTTACAAGTTGAATAAGGTAATGCACTTCATTCTAGTGAAGTCTACTTATTCAACCAATGATGTAGCGCAGGTCTTCATCAGAGTAGTGAGGTTGCATGGTGTTCCAAAGAAGATTGTGTCAGACATGGATGGAAAGTTAACCTATAGGCTTTGAAAAGAGTTATTTGCAGGTTTGGGTACGGAACTGAACTTCAGTATAGCTTATCATCCATATACATATGGAAAAATAGAGAGGGTCAATAGGATTTTAGAGGACATGTTGATAATGTATGTGATGCATCATCATCAGAAGTGGGAAGAGTATCTTCCACTAGTTGATTTCACTTACAAGAATGGGTATCAGGAGTCTCTAAGAATGAGTCAACTTGAGGAAATCTATGGGAGGATTTGTAATAATCCTATCAGTTGGAGTGATCCAGTTAATAGGGTATTGATTGGACCGGACATGTTTGCAAACATGGAACATGAAATGTAGTTTATCAAGCAGAATTTAAAGGCAACATAGGATAGACAGAAGAGCTATGCAAATCAACACAAGGTGTTTAAGAAAATTTAGGTTGGTAAATAGGTGTACTTGTGCATAAATATCAAGAATATCTCTTTGAGGATTGGATCATGTTCCAAGTTGGCACCTCGGTATTGTGGACCTTTCAAGATTCTTGAGAGGATTGGATCAATAGCCTACCGAATTGCACTACCTTCGACAGGAAAAGTCCATGATGTTTTCCATGTGTCATTGCTTAATAAGTATGTTAAATATTTTGATCATGCGATTTCTTGGTTTTTATTCCAGGTGGAGCTAGAAGGATAATTCCAGCTGGAACCTCAGTGAATTTTTCAAAGAAATATGTTCATGCTCTGAAATTGAGAAATTGAGAAGGTTAAAGTACAGTGGAAGAACTTTGGGCCCGATGAAGCTACATAGGATATGGATGATTAGATGCGGGCTATGTATCCTTCCTTGTTTTTTAGTTGAGGGAGATAATTTTTGATATATGTACATATTTATATGTGGTTGTTCATTGTAAATAGTGCAACGAGCTATGTTATAAATATCCAATAAGCGGTATGGTTTTCATGTTGTTATGATTGTCTTGTTAGTTATGTTGGTTTGATTCAGCGGGTTGTTCATTGTAAATAATGCAACAAGCTAAGTTATAAATCTCCATGAGCAGTATTTTTTTCTTTTCGGTGGTCTTCTTGGTTGTAGATGTCATTGAACACCAAGGACAGTGTTCCCTCGAGGGGGAGGGTTCCGTAACAGCCCTGGTAAAAAATCCATGTAATAAAGTTGATAAATAAAAAATAATAACGAAGGTCATGGAACATGTATTCCAAGCTAAATATTGGGGAAAAACATAGTGACAAGGATCACTTGTGATTAATTAATGGCTATGAAAATTGGCAAAGGAAATGGAAAAGGCTTTCAAAGGAAAAGTGGTATTTATTGGCATTTATATATGAAAAAAATAAAATTAGGAGAAAAGGAAAGTGAAATGTCACAGGTTTCATGTGAGGAGGAAATTGAAGGAAAATAATGGAAAATGAAGAAAATAGAGGCCTCAATGATAAAAAGGCTTCTGAGGATCAGTTCATAGCTTTTGGTCAGTACAAGCTTTTTGTCAATTTTTTATTGGAGCTTTCTCTCTCATACTCTTGGACACTTAAAGTTTCTTGAAGCACTCTGAGAGGAGTGTGGCATACTTGGGATTTGGATAAAGAAGGCAAAGGAAAAGTAGGAAAGCATAAGAGGACTATGGGATCAACAACTACAACTAGTTTTGCTTGCATGTATCGTGTTACATGTATGATTTCCTTACTAGTTTTCGCACATGCATGTGATTTCTTGGTTGTGATATTTCATTGGCATGGATGATTTCCTCGATTAAATGTGGTTTTTCCTAGCCTTGTCATTTCCTGGATAGCCATGGTGTTGTGGGTTAACCTTTGTTCTCTAATTGGTGCTCATGTTCATTATGGTTGTGGTTGAATTACTTTTCCTCGAACCCTTGGTTGGATAAAAGCTCAGGAATTCTTGTAACAACTTGGATTGAGTTACTAGTACTAGAAGCCTTGGTTGAAAAAACTCTCTGGAATCCCTTAGTGGGTTGATTTACTAGTCCTAGAAGTTCTGGTTGGACAAACGCTCTGGAATCCCAATGATAGTTGTGGGTTGAGTTACTAGTCTTGGAAGCCCTGGTTGGAACAAACATTCTGGAGCCATGGAAAACTTGGGTAGAGACTAATTTGGTGATGGTTAGTGATGTACAATGGTGAGGTGGAATAATTGGCTGAGGGTTGAGGTAGTTTGGCCTCTGGAAGCCCTAGTTTGGTTTTGTTTGGTTTATTCCATGAGATCCCACATTCATGCTTGGAATATGGCATGGGGGTGATTGGCTGAAATAAATATTTGGTTCAACTCAATCTATGGTTGGGCAGTACATGGAAGTCCCTGACCTGGTTGCATTTTGAATATTTAATAAGAGTTATTTTCCTCTTGTATTTTATGGGTAAATATAATTTTTATTATGTGATCTTAATGGTGGTTCTATCATTTCCATTTTGTTGGTTATATGTTAGTTATACACATGGTTTATGAGAGACTTGAGTTATGGCTCTTCTCATTTTTTGATTAGTAGATGAAATGATAATGAATGTATGACCTAATAGATGATCTTGAAGCTATTATGAGGAGGCCTCAGTCATTCTTAACAATTATTAGATAAGTATGAAACCTATATGCTCAGATGTGTAATTATGACCTATACATTGCATGTTTGTGATATTTTTGATGGAATTCCTGTCATGGATGGTAGGGTTTAGGTCAATTAATTATTCAGGTTATTTCATTGTTATTTATTATTTCTAGAAGTTTCATGAATTTCTGGGAAGAGGCCTAAGTCCTGGCCCCAAAAAATTGGCTTGTATTTCAAGATCTTTGTCACATAACTGCCTAAAAAAGGCTACAATTGCATGGATGCAGGCTTGTGCATGTGACTGGAGGGTCTTGGCCGCATGGAGGGATTATCATCAGTGTGACTGGGGCTCTATTTTATCAAAACATCAAGTTTTCTCAGGGGTTGGACACCTGGAAGGGTTGGTTGGCTCCTGAAGGATATGTAGCATTTGAGGAAGGTAAGATTGATCTTGTCTTGTCGATTCCATTTCCTTAACTGTACTTGGGTATTTGAATCATATCATGGTAACACTTCGCTACATTTTTAACCAGATGGACCGATTAGCTTGGGAAAATGTGGGAGGAGGGCGTTACATAGGATGCATGCTTTGTTGTACCAACAAGCCTACCAATAGGAAACAAGGTATATATCATGCCTTGCTTGAACCCACTTTTCCTTGGGAAAGTATTTCCATGTACTTTGTGGAAGGTTTAATAACAACCAAGAGGGGACATGGAAACTTGTTCATGGTATTTGACATGTTCAGTAAGATGTGTGTTCTTATGCCCTGTTAAAGGACGATTGGTGGGCAAGAAGAAGAAAAAATTTTCTTTGGATAGGTTTGGGTGCACTTTGGGATACCAAGGATGTAACAGCCCTAGTCAAAAATTCATGTAATAAACTTAATAAAGGTAAAATAAGACCATGCTCACAGGATATGTATTCCAAGTTGAATGTTGGGCGAAATTATAGTGATGGGGATCACTGGTGATTAATTAATGGCTATGGAAATTGGAAAAGGAAATGGCAAAGGCTTGGAAAGGAAAAGTGGCATTTATTTATGAAAATAATGGAATATAGGAGGAAAGGAAGGTGAAAGGTCACATGTTGCATGTGCAGAGGAAAATTAAGGAAAATAGTCAAAATTGAAGAAAATAGAGGCCACATTAATAAAAAGTCTTATGAGGATCACTTGGTACCTTTTTTCAGTTCTATGGTGGATCTCTCTCTATTCTCTCTCTCTCTCTCTATATCTCATACTCTTGGACACTTAGAGTTTTCTTGGATCACTCTTGGAGGAGTGTGGCATAGTTGGGATTTGGAGCAAGAAGGGAAAGGAAGACCTAGAAAGCGCATTGAGAGGACATTAGGATCAACAACTAAAACGGGTTTTGATTGCAGGTACCCAGTTGCATGTATGATTTCCTTGATATTTTTGGCATGAATGGCATATGCATGTGGTTTCTTGCTTATGATATGTCATTGGCATGGAGGATTGCCTAGATTGACAAAGGTTTTTCCTAGCCTTTCCATTTCTTATATAGCCATGGTGTTGTGGGTTTTAATTTTTATTTTTTGTTGGTTCTCATGTATCTTTGGTTGTGAGTTGAGTTACTAGTTCTTGGAATCCTTGTTGGACAAACACTTTGGAAGCACTATAACAGTTTGGGTTAAGTTACTAGTCCTAGAAGCCTTGGTTGGAAAAATTCTCTAGAAGCCCTTTGTGGGTTCAGTTACTAGTCCTGGAAGCCCTAGTTGGACAAATCCTTTGCAAGCCCAGTGGCAACTGTGGGTTGAGTTACTATTATTGGAAGCTCTAGTTGGAACAAACACTTTGGATTCATGGACACCTTGGGTAGAGAAAAATATGGTGATTGTTAGTGATGTATGCATGTGAGGTGGAATAACATGTTGAAGTTTGAGGTGGTTTATCCTATGGAAGCCCTCGATTGTTTTATTTAGATTGTTCCATGAGATCCCACATTCATGCTTGGAATATGGAAAGGTGAGTGGATGAAAGAAATATTAGGTTCAGCCTAGTTTATGGTCAGGTGGTATGTGGAAGTCTCAAACATGGTTTCATTTTACACATGTTAGTAAGAGATTCTCTCCTCTTGTATTTTATGGGTAAACATAATTTTTATTATGTGGTTCATATGGTTGTTATATACATGTTATTTTTGTTCTTTATATCTTGGTTATGATAATTTTTTATAATAGTATATTGTATGGATATCCTCATGTTTTCATTAATAAATGAATGAAAAATGAATATATGACCTAATAGTAGATAATGCATCTCTTGTGATGAGGTATCAATGCTTCTTAACTATTCTAAGATAATTATGAGACCCCCTATACTCATATATGTTGTTATAACCTATAGGATGAATATTTATGATATGTTTAACAAAATGCATGTCATGGCTAATAGGGGTCAATTCAATTCCATGATCAAGTTTGTTATCAAAATATTTTTTTAATGTCTTTTAGGAGTTTTGAAACTTTCATAAGTTTCTGGGAAGTGACTGGGTCATAGCCCTAGAAAATTGCCTTAAATCTTGTATTCATTGGCATGGAACTGGCAGAAAAAGGCTACAGTTGCACTCAATTAGGATCATGGGAGCGACTTGGGCTCTCAATCACTTGGAAGGCTTGGAAAGGGAGAAAATGGGGCTCTAGGTTAGTAAAAATTTGAGTTCCCTAAGGGTTTGGTCACTTGGAAAGACAGGTTGGCTCCTGTAGGTTATGTAGGATGTGCGAATGGTCAGGTTGTGTATTCTATCGATCCCACTTCCTTAAGGTGACCTAGTGAAACAGTTAGATTGGGTTATTGGTAGGAGGATGTTACAAAGGAGAATCATTTCAAATAGGGATTCGAGATTTCTCAATGCATTCTGGACTATGTTGTCGGAGAATATGGACACAAAGTTGAAGATAACTACAAAATTCCATCCAAAAAAAGAGGGGCAGACAAAAGTAATCAATAGGAGTTTCATGCAGCTTCTGAGGCGATACAACCAGAAGCATCAGAAGTCTTGGGATGAAGATATGGTATATATACAAAATTATTACAAAAAATCAGTCCACACTTCTTTAGGAAAGTCCCCATTTGAAACATGTTTTGGATGTTTTTCGCCTTCACCTTTGGACATTTCATATGGGAAGTAAGGAGGAGTAAGGGAATATCTTAAGGGAGATGCCTTGAGGACTAAAAATTCTGTATAAAATATCAGGAAGATCCATCTACAGGTACAAGAGACACTGAAAAAGTCGTAGGAGAAATATAAGGCCAAACATGATCAGTATAGAAGTGAGAAATTGTTCAAGGTGGGCAATATAGTATGGCTATAGTAGAATAAGGAGAGGCTACAGGGGCCTGCCAAGAAAATCAAGGCTTTGAGGTATGGAAACTTTCAGATACTGGAGTAGATGGGTGATAATTCCTATCGACTCAATTTACCACCATACATGCACATTTACTCAGTTGTAAATGTAGAGAATATGAAACTCTATGAGCCTTACATGCTAGATTAAGAAGAGGAACGAGTCCTACCTTCTATGG
Source organism: Pinus albicaulis (assembly GCA_034641835.2). Taxonomy (NCBI): domain Eukaryota; kingdom Viridiplantae; phylum Streptophyta; class Pinopsida; order Pinales; family Pinaceae; genus Pinus; species Pinus albicaulis. The sequence goes on from CM076579.1 coordinate 704,831,195, forward strand.
AGGATTTAGAACTAGAAGATTAGGCAGATTTGAAAAAATATACATTTTTATAGAATATTTCCATAACTACAAGACTGGGGCAGCATGACCTCTGGAAAATTGGGTTGAAAGGACAACTTCCATGAAAGGCTAAATAGTACAACATAGAGAAGCTGGAGAAAATCATTTCCTCATCTCATTTAGTAGAAGATTTAAGGGACAAAAATCCTCCCAAAATAGGGAGGTGTGATCTGTATTGGATCATTATATTGTTTTCCATCCATATCGATGCATTCAGAGTGGAAAACGTCGAGGAATCAACTCATGGGACCATTATTACCAATGGGATCCAATTTGGAAAAAGCAAGGTCTAAAACCTTCCAGGAGAATTTTGAGGCATCAAAAACCATTTTTTGGGGTAAAAAATTTCCACTTTAGTGTGGCACCTTGTCATTCTATTTTACACATAGAGATTTTTCCAACGGTGCAAGAAGCATGTCAATTGGAGTCTGTATGCGAAAGTTATGCCACTCAGAAGTTGACCTTTGTGTTTTCACCACCATAATTTGAGAGGATGTCACGTCAGCTCAAAATATACATGTAAAATGGGTTATCCTCGTGATTATGATGTAAAAGACTCTAGAAGGTTGCATATTATAACTATGGTTAAAAATTGAGGTAGTCAAACCTAACCACTAGTAGGATATTGGGTTATGTTATAGCTGGGCCACTAGGAGGAAAATGGATTGCATTATTTCAAGTGCATTTGTTCCTGTAGCTGAGAAAAAATTAGCAAAGAGTGATAGGAGATAGAGCACACACAGAGTATGTTTGCACAATAGTATCCCATAGGAAACATACCATACTTATTTGTACTTGCAGCCATATTTCCATTGTAATAGCCCTAGTAAAAAATCCATCTAATAAAGTTAATAAAGGAAAAACTAGTCCAAGTGTTGAGCCCTGTAACAGCTTGAGTTGAGTTACTAGACCTGGATCCTTGGTTTGAAAAATTCTCTAGAGCCCTTTTTGGGTTGATTTACTAGTCCTGAAGCCTTGGTTGGACAAACGCTCTGGAGCCCGACAGTAGCTTTGGGTTGAGTTACTAGTCCTTGAGCCTTAGTTGTAACAAATGCTCTGGAGCCCTAAACAGCCCGGTTAGAGACAAATCTGGTGATGGATAGTGATGTCCGATCATGAGGTGGAATCACTAGTTGAGGGTTGAGGTGGTTTGGTCTCTGGAAGCCCCCGTTCATTTTTGTTGGAATTGTTTCATGATATCCCACATTCATGCTTGGAATATGGCACGGGGGTGATTATCTGAAGTGAGATTTGGTTTAGCCAACCTATGGTTGGGTGGAATGTGGAAGTGTCAAACTGGTTGGCCTTTGCATTCATTATTAATAGCTTCTTCTACTTGGTATTTTAGGGATAAATATACTTGTTTATATGTTTTTTATATGGTTGTTATATCCTCGATATTTATGTTGGTTATGAGTGAGTTTTATGGTAGTAATAATATATGCTCTCATCATGTTTTGGTTAATCACTGAATGTAAAAAGAATATATGGATTAATAGATGGTAATGAAATTATTTTGATGAGGCATCAACACTTCTTAGTGGTTCTCAGATAAGTATGAGACCCATGTGCTCAGATCTATTGTTTAGACCTGTAGAATGCATATTTGTGACATGTTTGAAGAAAATTTTGTCATGGCTAGTAGGGGGCTAGTCAAGTCCTTATTCAATTATTTGAATTTGTATCATTATTTCAATGTTATTTTCCATTTATGGAAGTTTCATGGAGTTTTTGGCAGTGGCCTGAGTCCTGGCCCTGAAAAAGTGGCACAGAATTCGGATTCAATGGCACAAAAATACATGGAAAAGTCACTAGTGGCAGGCATGCCTTTTTGTGGGAGTGAATGGAGGGTCCCAGTCACATTTATGTCCATGTCAAGGGAGCGACTGAGGATTTAATGCAGTAAAATGTCAGTTTGTCTCAGGGGTTGGTCACCTGGATGGGTTGGATGAATCCTGGGAGTTTTGTTGCATGTGTATAAGTTCAAGTTGGTTGTGTTCCATAAGTTCCACTTCCTTAACTGAACATAGGTATTTGAATGATATCATAGTAACTCTTCATCACATGTTTACGCCGATTGGCCTATTACTTGGGTAGATGTGGGAAGAGGGTTTTACATCCATATAGATAAAGAGAGTGGAGTCGCCTCACCTTCTAGCTGGGTTTTTCTCCTTAAAGGGTTTCCCAGAGAAAATATTGTGTCTAATGTGTGTGTGAGCTTTTATTTTTCCATTATCTATTTCCTACATATTTTTTACTTGCATGCATGCACTATTTATAGTAAAATCTATAGATATAGAAATATAATAAAATTGTAATAGTGTAGAATTTCATATTTTTAATATAATATTATTAGATTTGTTCTAACGAACTATCTAGTTGAATATCCATAGCATTTTATGTATTAAAAGGTTTCCATGAGTGATGAATCTTTAAGTGATCCCTCACCAAGATTCTCATAAGAAACTGGTGTTTTACCTCTAAAAGGTACACTACCTATGGTATGTGAATCATAAGCATAAAAGGAAAGTTTGTCTATGGTAACTATCTTTCCTTGGTGAGGAAAGTGTAATACATGAAAGAGTTAGGAAACCATTGCTGACATGGCATAGGTCTATCTAGGGCTTAATAAAATACTATTGTAAGGTTGAGCATCAACTATTTATACTTCAGCAGTAGTAATATTACCTTGTAAATCCATAGGTAATGTGTTTAAAATCCCATTTGGTTTGAATTGTCTTCCATCAAAAGATTTCAAAATAGTAGGTGATTGATTAATTAAAGGATATCCCAAGGATTTCTAACAAGACACGAATATAATGTATGTAAAGGCTCCTTCATCTATAATCTAAAGTTGTTGCATGGGTTTGTATTCTAGCTGAAACCTTAGTCAATATTTTCATCAAGAATAAAGGTAGGTTGAGAGTCTTCATACCTGCAAGGTGAGACAAAAACCTCATGTGATACAGAAATACAATAGTATACATCCTCTCATAATTAATATAGATCTTAATGAGCTTGATAGTTTCAACCCATTCATCCTTGAGATAACTACTAGAAATCCCTTTAGTCCATTTAGGGTCTCTGTATTCATCCTTGATGAAGTTGCTCAGGTCTCCTCCAGTAATAACTTGGTTTTTGAACCATTTCTCTCCTTCCTGTGGGGGGTGGAAAGCTTCAGCAATGGATTCTATTGATACCTGTAGTTTGAGGCCATAAACATTTTCTTTTTGTCCATCGAATGAGAGGGAAAATTATTTGGCTAATCCTATATGAGAGCTTCCTAACCTTGAGAAAAATGGGTACCACCCAGCCTGTACAAAAAACCTCCTCACATTCGGTTTGGCATCTATTAAATCAGCCCCTTGAGGTTCAATATGCTTAATTTTTCCTCCTTTAATCATCTGAGCAATAATCAAGGTTGTCTGCTAGATAAAATAGGTGTCAAGATTAGAAAAACTTAATTAACAGGTGTTTTTGAATCCTCAATGAAAACTATCTAAAAACTCGATCTCCTCTTCAAGCTGATCACTGGAACTGCTTATTCACCAACAACCAAATTTGAAAACTGATTTATTTCCTTTTCTTTCGATGATTTTAAGTGATATGTTGGTTCATTTTTCCATGTACAATATATTTTCATAATCGGAAGTATCAAAACCGTATACCACACCTCATGATATTCATAATTATCTTTTAGTTACTTGCTTTGTTTCAGATTCTCTGCAACAGGTGGCTGGAGCTGAACTGTGTTTGAGTTGGCAGTCACCTCCATAACACTTTTTATGGTAGGCCTAAAGTTCTGGCAGTGCTCATGCACAATTAACCAATCAGTCACCACATTAAATCGTAGATCCATGATTAATTTTGATAATAAATATGTACCTTTGACATGTGGACACAACGACTTGGGCTGCCATATAGAACAAACAACGGTTGGTCTTCATGGCTGCACATTGATACCTAACTCTTCCACGTATGACCACTACTAACTTGGCATCATTCAAACATATAACATTTCCTATCACGTGACATGTCTCATGTTTAAAAATATTTAAACCTTAGTTGATATCGGGAACATATGGCTAACTCAAAAGTGAGTGCACTTTTTATTTTATTTTTAAACTGGGGAAGTTACCAGAAATTACGGTAACATCGGGTAAAAGAAAAACAGGGGAAGTTACCGGAACTTCTAGTAGCATCGGATAAAGGAAAACATGCATAAAACAGAGTTAAAACAGACTGTTTGACAGGGTTAAAATAGACTATACCAAAACTTCCGGCAGTGTTCTAATATTTTTTTGAAATTTACAATATTTTTATCCTAAAAGTAAAATGATTTAAAACACTCTCATGACTAAGCATAGAACTGTTCTAACAACACATTTTATGTAAGATAGGGTGATTTTAGGGATATCTATAGATTTTTGTGCTTTTTTTTATTATTATTGTAGCTTTGTTGATGATGTTTCTTTGGTATCCATTCTTTTCAAAGACATTGTGAAGATGTTCAAATTCATGTTTCAAATGTTTCAGGTCACATATTCTGGAAGCTCTTGATGTTAGGGTTTTGATGATGCCAATTTTTTTTTTGGATGGTGATGGGAGTCTCTATGAAGGTATCTTTCAGTGTGAGTTTTCTTTCTAAAGACCTGATATTCGAGCTTACCATTTTTCTTAGTGATAAGAATGTCAATGAAAGGAATTTGGTTGCCTTTCTCAATTTCAATAGTTAATTTAATGTGTTATAAGAATCTATTGATGTGTGTAAGAAATTCTTCAAGCTCATCTCTCCCATGACTCCATTTCGAAAATATGTCATTTACATATCTTTTCCATTCTTCAGGGGTGACTGGGAAGGAATTTAGTGCCCTTTGTTCAAATTTTTCCATATATATGTTAGCAATTATGGCTGATAAAGGTGATCTCATTGCTATTCCATGTGTTTGTTCATATATTCTTCCTTTGAAGCTAAAATATGATGATTTAAGGAAAATTTTTAATATTTAAATGGTTTTTTTGTCAGTAATGGTTTTCATTATTTTTATAGATTCATCCATAGGGATCATAATGTAGAGATACATTATGTCAAAACCAACAAGCGGATATTTATTGCTTAGATCAAGGTTTTTAATCCATTGAACAAAGGAAGTTGATTCTTTCACATAAGAGGAGGTGTTACTTGATAGTGGGCGTAGTTTTTTGGTCAGATATTTTGTGAGCATGTATGTGGGCGATCTTATGGTGTTAACTATAGACATTAAAGGGATGTTGACTTTAAGGATTTTGGGAACTCCATATATTCTTGGTATGATGGAGTTTTTGGGGGTAATCCTCTTTTTTGTCTCCATATATAACGATGATTCTTTGATTTTTTTAGTTACATCTTGTAGGATTTTATTTCTTGGGTCTTATTAATTATTATGTATAAATCTCTTGTGTTGAGGTGTTCCTCCATTTTTTTATCATCTTTGGCCTTGTTCTTGATTAATGTGGTGTTTCCCTTATCAACCTTAAATATAACAATGTAAAGAACAAGAAAATTTTTGTATTGAAGGCTAATAAGGGAAACGCCATAGTACTCATGAACAATGTTGGACACCTAATCCTCAATGGGTAGGTGTGGAAGGCGAACAGTCACAAAGGATTCCAAGTGACCTTGGAAGATGAATCCAATAGTCACACCAATGTAATGTAAATAGACATCTATGGTGAATAATATGAGTATCACACGCTTATATTGTTTATCTTTCTATTTATGTGTGCATCTTTCTCTTTGTGTGTATTTCACCATGTGTGTGTTTAACATGGTATTAGAGCCCAAGTGAGGCCCTGGCATTTTCAGATTCTGACAGTCCCAATTTTAGTTTTTTGTTAGACATGTTCTCTGCCTCTTGAGCGCTTTCTCTTCATTGTTTTCCATGTTTATGATTGTTCGTTGTCCTCGACCTTGTGTTTTCACACAGTCACAAAGGATTCCAAGTGACCTTGGAAGATGAATCCAATAGTCACACCAATGTAATATAAATACACATCTATGGTGAATAATATGAGTATCACACGCTTATATTGTTTATCTTTCTATTTATGTGTGCATCTTTCTCTTTGTGTGTATTTCACCATGTGTGTGTTTAACATGGTATTAGAGCCCAAGTGAGGCCCTGGCATTTTCAGATTCTGACAGTCCCAATTTTAGTTTTTTTTTAGACATGTTCTCTGCCTCTTGAGCGCTTTCTCTTCATTGTTTTCCATGTTTATGATTGTTCGTTGTCCTCGACCTTGTGTTTTCACACAGCTCCTCATACCTACAGCTTACATTTCCCAAAACAGTTTCAAGGCAAGCATACCTGCACTTCTCCCTCATCCACTTCTCGACTCTCACTATGCCCACGCTGCCTCTTCCTCCTCAAATCACAGTCGACTCTCCACTGCCTCCGCCTTCCGCTGCCTCTCTCACCTCCTCCCCTCGGCACCCTCGTCCTCCCTCCGCGCGCTATCCACACCTGCGCGCTGTCACCTATGCTTGGAGCTTAACCCAACTTGGAAATGACATCATTCAATGCGGTCATAGTCTCTGCATAATATTTCTTTGCCTTGGGTGTATCCTTGCTCCTTGCAGCATAGTCAAGATTGTCAAGGGTGTCCAAAAAAAAAAAAAAAAACTTGGTGGTGAGGGTTTTGAGGGGCTTCTTCTCCTCCCTGGGCTTTGAGGATATAACGATGTTGAGGTCGTAGCGAAGGTAAGAAGCCTTGGAGAAGAGGTTGTTCTGGACATACGGCCACGCCTTCTTATCTATCAACTTTTTCACCTCCAAGATTTGCTTCGCATATTCCTTAGCTCTCGCAGCCGCTTAGTCCGCCGAGAGGGGCTGAATATAGAACTGTTCCTTCAACGGCAGTGCCAGGTCCCTCGCCTTGTCTGATAGCAATGTTATTTGCTTTCTCCCTGAGGGTGAAGGGGGGCCATCGAGCTTGATGTAGTGGGCATCTACAAGGGCTTTCTGAGCCACGGCGCCCACGGTCATCGTGTGACCGCTCTCCAGAACCGTCTACTGCGAGAATCCACGTAGAGCTGCCATGGAGGAAATTACCTGCACCATTTTTGTTAGCTTCTTTCTTTCCTTTCTTGATCTACTCTGCCTTGGGCTTCTAGTGTGTTGATTGCTCGACCTTTATGTTGGACACCCAATGCGAGAAGTTGAAAAGATACATGACTGAGCATTGAATGGTATTCACTACTCTACATAGATCATATTTTGTTGTTTTTTCCGGATTGGCATATAAAATTCATTACATAGCATGCATAGTTTATAACACAAAGTGCCTATGGGATATATGTAAAATGAGTCAGATTAAGTGAATGTATGGCATGAGTGGTATATAAGGATTCATTAATAAAAATAAAAATAAAAAAGAGAAGAAGAAGAAGAGAGAGGGGAGATGGTATATGAATAAAAGGATATATGGATTTTCTATATAGTGAAGAGTGAAGTTTTTTTTGTATGTTTCTCTATTATGAAAACGTGACCAAGATTTGTGGCATGTATAGAAGGGTGACTCTCTGAAAGATATTGACAATGTGAAGGCAAATGTTGCAAATTGGTCATCATTTTCAAAATAGCAGTGGCATCATAAATTCACTCATAGTTTTGCCACAAAGATTTTTTTGGAATTTTCCTTCGTCTTTATTGTGAGGTAATATAGCAAGCTCAAGACCATCTGCTCATTGATAGTGAAGCATCCAAGCTTGTGAATATATTTTTGTTTAATTTGAGTTGTTGAGAAAAATGGCTAAAATCAATGATGCATTAGAGTTGTTGCATAACCTCATTCATTCCACTGTTCATGATATGGTAAAAATGAGCAAGAATGTTCTTTTTAATATTCAAACTTGCTTGCAAGATGCACAAGACAATATTGAGTTTTTATAGTTAGAGTCTCAGCTCCAGCAAGATGAACTTCAGCAAAATAGTCATCATTATGAACCTGTTTCTGTTCAAAAAATTGAGAGGGACTCCCATCAGCAGGAAGAATATAAAGTTGCAGTTTATTCACATTCAATTCCTTGTACAAGAGCATATTTATATGCAGATGCAGCAATTCAATCTGCACTTCCCAAGCCCATCATTAGACCTTGGGAAGATCTTGTCCATAACAAGCACAGAATAGGTCTTGGATATGACAAGGAATTGTCCTTTCATATTCCGGACTACTCCAAGCCCATAAAATTTTAGAGTGTTAGATTCCTTTATGACAGTTCACATTCAGCTGTTCCAGATCCTGCTCCACTTCCACAAAAACAACAACAGATTATAAAATTCCAACACTGTGATCGAGTTGGCCATAAGAAATATCATTGTTTTGATCTTCACCCATGCAAGCATTGTGATTGGCACACCCATTCTTCACACAGATGCTTCAGAAACAAGCCTCCTGCAAGAACAAAGATTCATCTTGGATGGATCGCTTCTTGGAAATGGGCATCAATAGCCAAGAAGATGTTTAAGTCACATGTCAGAACTTGTTCTAGAATATTGAACAATATTGCAATTGAGTTTTCGCCATCATCTCACCTTGTACCTGACAGGGGGGAAATGGTGGTCGTCTACAAGCTTCGATGCCACATCAAGCGAGCTTGAGCCACAATCTCTCATTCCAGATTCAGAGTTGTAGCCAGAGACACGGATGCCCATGAGCATGCCTTTGGTTGGTGGACAAGCCTTAAACCATCTCTGTGAGGTTGATATTCTTCCTCTTTTAGAACACTTCCTCTAGCAGAAGACTTCAAATTCTTGCCAGCTTTGGAAGAGTTCCAGGAAATGCATCAAGCATTCCAGTGTTGGTGGTCATCCTTAAACCATCATAGGTTGTAGATTTCCCTTCTTTTAGTTTGAAGTTCTCCCTCTTCAAATATGAGGGACACTTCCTCTACCAGAAGCCCTCAGCTTCTTGCCAGTTTTGGAAGAGTTCCGGGAACTGCAATAAGTGTTGTGTTCCAGTGTTGGTGGTCATCCTTAAACCACCCCTTTATGCCAACATTTCAGAGAGATGATTCAGCCTAAGTTATGACATGCATACTTTGCAGATTCGTATTACAACTCTCTTCTTGGACTCACACATACCCCTTCAGATTAAAGGGGGGGATGTTGTACACCTAATCCTCAATGGGTAGGTGTGGAAGGAGAATAGTCACAAAGGAGTCCGAGTGACCTTGGAAGATGAATCCAAGAGTCACACCAATGTAATATAAATAGACATCTATGGTGAATAATATGAGCATCACACGCTAATCTTGTTTATCTTTTTGTTTATGTGTGCATTTTTCTCTTTGTATGTGTTTCACCATGTGTGTGTTTAACAAACAAGGCCGAATATGATAAAAAAATGGAGGAACACCTCAACACAATTGGTTGCTACATAATAAATAATAAGGACCAAAGAAATAAAATCCTATGAGAATTAACTAAAAGAATCAAAGAAACATCGTTGGATATGGAGACAAAAAAGAGGATTACCCCCGGCAGCTCCATCATCCCAAGAATATATGGATCTCCCAAAATCCATAAAGTTGGAATCCCATTAAGTCCCATAGTTAACACCATAGGATCACCCACATACATGCTTGCAAAATAACTTGCAAAAGAACAATGCCCTCTATCAAGTAACACCTCCTCTTATGCGAAAGAATCAGCTCTATAGATATCCGTAAAATCACCCTACCTTATGTGTAGTCAATTTAGCGTCCTAAATTGCTAACATAAATTATCAACCAGGGATATTAAACTGATGAAGTGTGGTGCACTATATGTGCTTAAGTGACCTCTTCCTTACTTTGTTGTATGTGTTTTTCGTATTGTTTTTATGTAATCTATCTCCGGAGTGCTCTAACTGAATTAACATGCAACTAGTCTATGGAATTCTACAGTCTGTTTGTCCATCATGATTGGTATTTTGGAAGAGTTCCTTCTTTTAGAAGAGTTTTTAGAACAATCCTGACTGTGTAATTGAGTGCAAATGCAAGCATAAAGACTGAAAGCAATGAAAAACTAAGATATCATAGCCATCTCCCACTCGTCATTATGATATTTTGGACAAGTGTTTAAGAGCAAGAACAGCGATGGTACTTAGTGAAAACACACAACTAAAACGTTCAAGATCACAGTCATGCCTTGGACATCATAAGGATCTTTTGGAAGAGTTTCTTCTTTTGGAAGAGTGTTTAGAACAAGTGTAACTGTGATAGTGAACAAAAAAAAATTACAACTAAATCCTACAGTACTATAGCCATTTTCATTCATCATTATAATCTTTTGGAAGAATTTCTTCTTGTGGAAGAGTTAGAATGAATATAACTACAGTAGCTAATTAAAACAACTATGAATTCAACTCCTAATCCTACAATACTATAGTCATTTCCCATTCATCATTATAAGCTTTTGGAAGAGCTTCTTCTTGTGGAAGAGTTAGAATGAGTATAACTACAGTAGTTAATAAAAAGAACTACAAATTCAACTTCAGAAACGTAAAGGCAACTAAGATACTCAACATGATACAACCAAATCTTTTTCATCTAGTAATGATATTTTGGAAGAGCATTTTAAGAAAAAGAATGATTGTAAGATGATGAGGGTCTTTTAGTTAAACAAATAATGCAAGACATGAATTAAAAGCTACTTATCTAGAAAGCATGTAGAAGCCTCCTTGGATAGCAGGGGCCCTCTGCTACCAATTTGGTGAAGTCCTTCAGCTCCTTAAAGTTGTAATCAAAACATCATCAAAGAACTGAATTTCTTTATTGAAAATCTCACAAATCTACATCTCATTCCATCTTGAACTTTGTTACAAAATACTCCTATTTTCTCCTACTTCTTCATTAACCATGATAGGAGAAAGCTTCTCCTATTTATACAAAATATGAGGAGTCATCTCATTAATGAGAGTCCATGAATCTCTCCCTCCAACTCTAGAGTTACAATCAAAATAGGAAATGATAAGACATGTCTTTCTAGAATTTCAACACAACTTAAGAAAGGAGACACATATCCTCTTAGAGTTTCAATACAACAAGGAAGTGAGACACATATCCTCTTAGAGTTTCAATACAACAAGGAAGTGAGACACATGTTCTCATGATCCCATGATCTTCTCCAACTAAATTCGAATTTGGCCTTAGAGTGCCACATAAGGGTCTTCTAGAAGTCTCCTTTTGACCTACACATGTCACAAAACTCACAACACATATATAGATATATGAAACTATGTTAATTTTCTAGTTTCTAATCATAAATTCACTTTAAATACATAAAATAAATAACTTTGGAAAACAAAGATCCTAACCCATATATTTATGAAAAATGGTTATTTGATGTAGGGCTTTAGGTCAGATGGCTATGAAATAAGGGCTAGATGGTTATGACATAATGGAAATATGTATGAATATGGAAGACACTTTTGAGACTCAACATACCCCCCAACTGAAGTTGTTGCATGTCCTCATGCAACTATTGCAATGATTCATTTGTCTATGAGCTGATCTTTTATGAGTTTTGACTCATATAGATTCATTCCAAACTTTGCTTCTTGATATTTTCCTTTTTGGCAAAATATAATACATTTGATTGCAACTTTTTTTTTTTTTTTTCAATGGTTGGTTCTTGTGTGACAACCATTTTTTTTTTTTTTGAAGCATTGGTTCTTGTGTAACAATGTTTTATTTTCTTTGTTGCATCAAAGTTCATAAAAACATTTAGAATCAATTACTTCATCAATGAATTGATCATTTGCAAGGCATATAATCTTTTGGATCATGTTGCAACAATAGTTGGTTGGGAAGTATATGTGGGTGGAAATGAAAATGTGTGATAGTGTATGACATGTGGATATGAAATGATGTCCCTTCCTCCCCCCAACTAAAGATATGACAATGTGGAAAAGGGAGTGACAATTTTTTCCAAAGTTACAATTTTAGCATTCTAATGAATTACATGACTAAAAATTAGAAAACAACATACATTCACTTACCTTAAATGTGGATGAGTTGTGTATGTGTGGTGGCTGCAAAATTCTGATCATATTCTTCTTCAAGTGGCTGAACAAGAGGAGTCATGGATAAAGAGATGAGATGATTTTTTATTGCTTCTACTAAAACTTGCTGAATCTGCTCCAAAATGCTGAAAATAATAGGCTTCATGTCTTCAAACTCATTGGCACAATTCCTACTATGTGAAAGATGTTCTGATGTCGAACATAGTAGGAAATTGTTGAATTAGTGGCCATTAATGGATGGCACTAGTCAACACGAGAACTCTCACCATTGATGACAATGAGAGTCAAGATGCCCAAACACATCTTGCTAGGTACGAATGATTTTGCTGATGTCGAGTCACCTAGAAGATCTGACGAACAAGAGACATTAATGCATTCCCATTGTTTGTCAGCATGAGAACTTGCCATTAAGACATGCAAGCCTCAAGGTGTTTTTACAAAGAACTTAGACTCAAAGGACTATGGACTCAATAATTTGCATTGAAGCAGGGCTTATTTGCGGAATGAAAATGATAAGAAATGGAAGATGAAAATGGAAGATGGCAATGGAGAGTAGAAATGGCAATAGGCAATAAGCATGTGAATGAGCCTCTTGCTTTTATTTGTGGGTTATGAATGGACAAAAGGAAATGGAAAGTGGATGTGAATGTAAATGGAAAATATGAAGTGAAATGAGGTGAATGGTTTATTATGAGGTATGGATGTGATGGAGACAATAGTATCTGAAAGTTTTTCAAGTGTTTGGATCTGATTTTACATCAGCATATTTCCTCTTTGTTGCCGATCATCCTCTTATGAAACAAATTGGTCTCTTAGAGAGACACCATTCTCTTGTAGTCATTTGTCCTTCCTCCTGGAACCTGCAAAAAAACTAATACTTCTTCTGCAATGGAATGTAAGATTATCAAAGGAGAGAGGTGATCAATCTCTCTAGTTATGATATTTACATACAAAACTAAGAATTTGTATTAATGAAACAAGTTCTTCAAAGGAAAAATCAAAAAAAAATTATACCTGTTTTAGAATTAGTGCCTCAAGTTGAATGTTACTTCTTTTCAGCAATTTATTTCATTATTTACCTTTTCAAACTCTAATGATGGATTTCTCACTGTGTAGATCTTATTAAGACCTTTCCAATGATACTTAAATCATCAAAATCTGATTTTGTATGAAAAAGTTAGGCTGATTTGAACAATGAGGTTTTTCAACTGTTAAAAATCTTGAATAAAAAGTTAGTCATTCATCTTTCATCATCAGTCCAAAATTAATCAATACCTTCAGAAAAGTGAGCAAATAACTTATTCATTTCATTGATTCAATTTTTTTTTTTATTTTTATTTTTTTTATTTTTATTTTTTATTTTTTTGAATTTTTTTTTTTTTTGAATTTTTTTTTAAATGAAATAAAGTATGGATGAAATAATTGTCCTTATGAATATTTTTGAAACAAAGTCATGCCAATGCCTCTTTCATGCAAAATAAAAATAAAAAGCTTGAAATTTCTAAAGTCAAATTCCTAACTATGAAGGAGATGAAGGCAGAGTCCTTTTCAATTTATACAACTTGCATTTGATGCACATGTGATAATGTGTTTGCCTCAAATGATCCATTTGTCATTAATCATGTGCCACCACACATGAATTCTGCCACATTTTCTCTCAAGTAAGGAAATCAGTTCCTTGATTATCTCTCAAAACCGTGACTATTCTCATAATAAAAAAAATATTTTTTCTCTCACGCACACTGCAAATTAGTGCTCCGAAGAACCCTTAATTTCTCCCAAATGGCTGCGAATTTCAGAAAGTTCTCATATAATTACCTAATTCACCCCGTTCCCGAAAAAACCCATGTTTTATTTTTTTCTAATTCGTCCTGGTTTGCTCAGAAAATTCGTTTTAAAATCGGGTGTTTTTGACAATTACGCATTTCGTTTTCTGGCAATTATTTGTGGTTTGATTTGTTTTTATTTTGCAGGTTTTGAAGTGTAATGGCTTGTATCTCACAGAGAAGTTCAGATTGATCTTCCTCATTCCAATTACTTGCGATGGAATCTACAATCTTCTCTTCATCAACAGTCTGAAATCTTCTCTTCATCAGCAATTTCTTCATATGATACACTTCCATTGTATGTCCCTACAATTGAATTTGTAATATTCTCTTCATCAGCAAATTGCAATCTTCTTCTCATCAACAATTTGCAATCTTTTCCTCATCAACAGTTTCTTCATGTGATATACATTCATTGTGTGCAATTTTTTTTTTAAAATGATTTCTAATAACTGTTGTTTGAGGAAAAATGAATATGAAAAAGAGAAGGTTCCTTCTTCTTCTTCTTCTTCTTTTTTTCTTTTTTTCTTTTTTTTTTTTTTTTTTTTAAATTGCAATGCATGGGTCTTTGTGTGGATTGAAAGTCTGCATATATGCATAAAGCCAAGCCAAAGAATGGCCTCATGCGTATGCATGGGTCTTATTTCCATGAGTTTTTTTTTTTTTTTTTTTTAATTTAATTTAATTGATTTGTTAATAAAATTATGTATGTTATATTTTCAAAAAAATTTAAAAATACACATATATATTCATTAAACAAAACAATTTATTGAAATCAAAGTTTTTCATGAAAACAATTTTTTTTTTTAAATTGTTGAATCAATTGAAATGATGAAGTTTTATTTTGTCTCCTTTTTTTTTTTTTTCACATAACAATTCTTTTTCTGATCCTCCAGATCACACAAAGTGCAGGAGGAGAGCATACTCAAGAATTATTAATTTTTTTTTTACATAACAATCATTTTTCTGATTCTCCAGATCACACAAAGTGCAGGAGGAGAGCATACTCAAGAATTATTAATTTTTTTTTTAGATGTAAGAAATAAGGTCTCCTAATTACACTTCCCCGGCAACGGCGCCAAAAATGTGTAGTCAATTTAGCGTCCTAAATTGCTAACATAAATTATCAACCAGGGCTAGTAAACTGATGAAGTGTGGTGCACTATATGTGCTTAAGTGACCTCTTCCTTACTTCGTTGTATGTGTTTTTCGTATTGTTTTTATGTAATCTACCTCCGGAGTGCTCTAACTAAATTAACATGCAACTAGTCTATGGAATTCTACAGTCTGTTTGTCCATCATGATTGGTATTTTGGAAGAATTCCTTCTTTTTGAAGAGCTAGAACAATTCTAACTGTGTAATTGAGTGAAAATGAAAATATAAAGGACTGAAAGCAATGAAAAACTAAGATATCATATTCATATCATACTCGTCATTATGATGTCTTGGGCAAGCGTTTAAGAGCAAGAATAGAGATGATACTTAGTGCAAACACACAACTAAATCATTCACTATCACGGTCATGTCTTGAACTTCTTAAGAATTTCTTGGAAGAGTTTCTTCTTGTGGAAGAGTGATTAGAACAAGTGTAACTGTGATAGTGAACAACAAAAATTACAACTAAATCCTACAGTACTATAGCCATTTTCATTCATCATTATAATCTTTTGGAAGAATTTCTTCTTGTGGAAGAGTTAGAATCAATATAACTACAATAGCTAATTAAAAACAACTATGAATTCAACTCCTAATCCTACAATACTATAGTCATTTCCCATTCATCATTATAATCTTTTGGAAGAGCTTCTTCTTGTGGAAGAGTTAGAATGAGTATAACTACAGTAACTAATAAAAGCAACTACGAATTCAACTTCTAATCCTACAATACTATAGCCATTTCCCATTCATCATTATAATCTTTTGGAAGAGCATTTTAAGAAAAAGAATGATTGTAAGATGATGAGGATCTTTTAGTTAAACAAATAATGCAAGACATGAATTAAAAGCTACTTATCTAGAAAGCATGTAGAAGCCTCCTTCGATAGCAGGGGCCCTCTGCTACCAATTTGGTGAAGTCTTTCAGCTCGTTAAAGTTGTAATCAAAACATCATCAAAGAACTGAATTTCTTTATTGAAAATCTCACAAATCTACATCCCATTCCATCTTGAACTTTGTTACAAAATACTCCTATTTTCTCCTACTTCTTCATTACTTCTTCATTAACCATGATAGGAGAAAGCTTCTCCTATTTATACAAAATATGAGGAGTCATCTCATTAATAAGAGTCCATGAATCTCTCCCTCCAACTCTAGAGTTACAATCAAAATAGGAAATGATAAGACACATGTCTTTCTAGAATTTCAACACAACTTAAGAAAGGAGACACATATCCTCTTAGAGTTTCAATACAACAAGTAAGTGAGACACATATCCTCTTAGAGTTTCAATACAACAAGGAAGTGAGACACATGTTCTCATAATCCCATGATCTTCTCCAACCAAATTCGAATTTGGCCTTAGAGTGCCACATAAGGGTCTTCTAGAAGTCTCCTTTTTGACCTACACATGTCACAAAACTCACAACACATATATAGATATATGAAACTATGTTAATTTTCTAGTTTCTAATCATAAATTCACTTTAAATACATAAAATAAATAACTTTGGAAAACAAGGATCCTAACCCATATATTTATGAAAAATGGTTATTTGATATAGGGCTTTAGGTCAGATGGCTATGAAATAAGGGCTAGATGGTTATGACATAATGGAAATATGTATGAATATGGAAGACACTTTTGAGACTCAACACCTTACATCAAAGGTCCCTGTTAGTGTTGGTATCTTCATCCCTCCGTTAGAGATCAAAATTCTCTTGTTGCATTTCATTTTAGGTGTCTCACTCAGTCTAGTCAGTTGCATTCCATTAGGAGCATGGATCATCTGACGGTAGTGGCTTGTCACTCGTCCCTCATGTCCTTTACCTTCTGACCTATTTCTGTTCATTAAAATCATTTACAGTCATTTTTGGTCTCATAGTTGGCAAAGAGTCATTTTAGGGTTTTTAGTCTCATTAGGTCTAGGGTTTCATTAATCAGATCTTGAGAATGCCTAATAATGGTCAGCAGGCACATGAGGAATTCTGAAATAAGGTTTTAGTGCTAAAATTTTCATCATCATATGCTTAATAATGATTTTTCTTCAAAACTCTGTTTTGAAGAAAAATAGTCTATTTCATCTTTATGTAATAAATGCAATGTGATTTTCAAGTTTTTCAGTTGTAATAACACTCCACTGGCAACCCTGGTCACCTTTTCCAAAGCTCCATGCCATCCATTCCCTGCAAGATAGACAGAAAGCTCATCATTCAGTCCAAAAGAAAAAATGAAGCAAAACAGAGTTTTTAAAGTGAAATGTCAAATTTCAAACATTGCAAAGTGGGTTTTTCAAATGGAAAATCAAAATCCTTGGTATAAATATCATTTTTATGTTTCAAGACTCCATTTTAATGCTAAGAGAACAAGAGAAAGCCAAAGAGAAATTGTGAGGAGCGAAGAAAGAATTTGGAGGGCAGACTGTGTGAAGTTTCCTTGCGCGACGCATTGGGTGACTGTCGCGATGCATCGAGCGAGCGCAACGCATTGGGTCGGCTCCCTGTGTGCAAATTTACTCTTGCGCGACGCATAGAAGCAGCGCGGCACACTGGGTTTGGCGCGCAACGCATAGGGCTGGAAACAAGTTTATTGCCATTTCTTCAAAAATCCCCAAATGTGCTCGGTCCATCTTTGTTCATGTAAGTCATGCCATCTCTCCATTGCCAATGAATCAGTGTTTTGTGATGTTTATGAGATTTTTAATACAAAAAATCAAACCCTATTCTCTTGTTGGAATAATGCTCCCTTAGGGTTTTGAAATTGGTTTTGTGCCAAATACTTCTATTATCCACCTTGTTTTTTCCCCTCATCACTGTTTATTTTATCAAAGCATCCCATTTCCCTTTTCTCTTGTATCCCTAAGTCACTCATACCTATCCCATTCCCATTATCCCCATCCCAATTGTAAATTTCCCCTAACCCCAAGGCTATTCCAAGAAATTAAGTAGCTGTCCCTAAACTTTTCAATTCACAGATTTTAATTGACAGTTTTCACTTGATGATAGCCCATCATTTCCATCACCCTATCCCTCCATAGTCCCTCACTTGTTATTACATATTTGGCAACAAAACCAAGGACACCAATCTTTTCATTTTCATCCAAAACAACATAGACCTTGGACATCATGGAGACAGATACAGATACATCTTATGACCGAGACAGTGATTCCACCACTGAATTACATGCACCTAGAAGGCCTCATAAGATTGGCAGACATGTGAGGGAGGAGCCCACTTTATTGGCTAAATTGCAGGCCTGTCCACTTGCCATGGCACGTTTTCAACAGCAGTCTTGTTATCAATTTTTTGAAATGGTTGCTAGGGTCCATCATCATCAGGAGCTGGCCCGTTTGTTTGTGTTGCATTTACATGATGGTCAAGTCACCCTTGCCGGTGTAACATTCACTTTAACACCTGAAACTATATCTCAAGCAACCAGAATACCAAATGTTGGAGAACAATGGAGAAAAAGACAGCAGGTTGACAGGGTACACTATGAGCCATATATTAGGCCTAGCTTTGTGAAACAACTCAGTAGAGTGTTTCATTTCTGGTTCCTAAAGGATTCCTATGCTCCTCTGATAAAACTTATCATCAAATATTTCAGTTGTGAAGGTCGGTTTTCACGTCTTTATGCCTATCATATCAGGTTGTTGATGCATTTCACCAGGGTGAGGATGATGAACCTCCCTTATTTCATGTGCCAGAATATTGAGAAGATGACCACTCTCGTGCAAAGGAAAACTCCTGAGTAGCAGTATAGCAGTATCTATCACTTTGCACTCATGAAGATTGTGGTTATGCATCAGCTCGGCTTGCAGAGTATTTCATGGGAGGATTTCATTTCTAATGATTTCTTCACATCTCCTCAGGTTCCTTCGGAGGTTGTTCATGAGGCAGGTGAACCTTCATATCAGCATGAGGGTCAGGAGATAGAGACTACTAGTGTGCCGGTGTATGTCACTTATCAGAGAGGCACTAAAGGGTTATTTGCAGCAGCGAGACGAGTATTATCTCCACCCGAGGTGGAAGGGGTCTCGCTTCCGTCATCAGCAGCACAGGTACAGGTACATGACAGGGGTAAGAGGCCCATGCAGGATCCGGAGCCTTCAGGAGGCTAGGATACAGATTTCATACTCATTGATGAGGATTTGAGCTCTCCTAGCTCAAAGTTGAGAGAGGTTGTTCAAGAGCAGAAGGCGGAAATAAACACCTTGACCGTCAAATTGAAAATATCCCAATGGATTATCAACTACCTTGAGCAGTGAAACAAAAAGTTGGAAGATCAGCAAACTATCATGGAGTTGCAAAATATCCGTGAGAACCGGCAAGCTACCCAAAGAAGCCAAACCGAGATGACATCCATTGAGCGAGAGATTGAGGCTGATCGAGAGACTTGGCTCGAAAGGGTCAATATTCATTTGGAGAAGCTATTGGAGAAGGATAATAAGGAAAATAACATGTTGAGGCACATGAAGAATCATTATTGGGCGAGAAATCATGTTTGCAAGGCATGAATCAAGATCCTGAAGGCAAAGTTAAAGAGGGCATTAAAGCGTCGCAAAAGGCATGATAGACTCCAAATTTTGGCCAAAGCTTCCTTGGCCCAGCATAGTGCATGATGGTAGGCACTCAGCCCAAATTTCAAGAAATTTGGGACACATTTTGTCAATTTTGTTTTTTTTGGCCTAAACACAGAGTTTTCTGCCCGACGCGTCGCGCCACTTGGCGCGCGCTTATGATTGGGAGCTCCTCTTGGGTAAAAATTTGTATTTTTGGATTTTTCATGAAAATTTATGCATGCCTACCCATTACTCAGATATTTTGACAAGTTTTGGGTTGCCGGAGGGGTCAAAAACACCCTAAAATTGACCTTTCTGCCCCTTTTTGAACACACAGGAAGAAGTGTTGGGAAAACTCATTTTTGGAGGGGCAAATGGCAACCAAATTCAGAAATTACACTTGGGTTGGAAAGTAGACAGGAAGAGATTTCCAACGAGCTATCCTGCACTCAATTTGGACACTGGGAAGGCCTTCAAAATTGGCTCCAAAGTGACACGACGCATAAATATTTCAGGCACGGCGCATTGGGGATTTTGGCTCATTTTTTACTCAGTAACTCTGTTTTTCGCCTAGTTTTGGCCAGTTTGACTTTCTTATCTCCAAATGTAAAAATCTTGATGTAATTTGATGTAATTTCTTGGCTCTTGATGTAATTTTGACAAATTTTTACTCATGGAAGTAGATTCATTCATCAAAAGGTGAATTGTAACTGAAATGAATCAGTTTCCTATCTTATAGAGGCAAGTTGTTCCACTGCCTATTTTCCAGTTCTTAGTTTAGATCTTGTTGAAACAGCTCCTAAACTAGTGAGCTTGACCCCTAGAGGCATGGGGATGAGTTAGGCTTGTCTATATCTTGTATTTTCTCAGTCATTTTTAGGGTTGGACACTTGGGATTGCTTTGAGCTTCATTGTACATTTCATCTCTGCATTTTGGCAAAGGAATAGACCAGGGTTTGCAGCACTCTTTGGGATCCATGTGGCTCTATGTTTTGATGGTGTGTTTCTCTCTATGATTGTAATTTTACTGATGTTTCATGTGTATCATCTTCCTTCTCATTTCTTCTTAAGTTAAACAAACAAGTAATAAAGGTGGAATTCATTAGATTTGCAGTGGACTACCTTGAGTTTTGTTTAATTTTCTATGTTTTCAACTATTTGAAGAGGATTCCTGAAAGCCTCTTGCCCTGTTCAACTTCTCACCGGTCTGAGCTATCCATCTCATTCAAATTTGAAGTGTCAAAACAATTGCCTTTCTTGCCCCATTCAGCTCTCTGCAAAACTGATCATTTTCTAGACCCAAAATATGCCCTTCCCTTTGATCCAAAAAACACCTTAAAAATCAAATCAAAATCTTTTACATATATACCTAACCTAAAATCAGCCTTTATTCAAGTCATCTAAAGCCTCACTGATCATTTTTTGCGAGATTGACAAGGAGAGAAGCCCTCTCCCGATCTGGTAGGGCTAGCTACCAGATTAAGCGTGGTTTGATGTTACCCTAGACTCTGCCTTCCTTCAGCCTGAGGTAGATTTAGGCAATAAAATAGTGGCGACCATACTGGGGAGCAAAAAATGGTTTGCTTGTTAGTGTTATTCATTTTATAAGCTACAGACGGAGCCTGAAGTTATGCCAGGTAGCCTTCGAAACACTCTTTCTTTGCATTAGCAAAAGTAGATAAACGCTGCTTCAGTCAATCTCTGGTCTAGTTTCTAAACGTAACATCTAACTTGTAAATTGCCCCAGTATATTAGATCATTCTAGACTTTTGGATGATGAGTTTAGAATTTGATAGGCTGAACAAGTTGGTTTTGTCCATTTGATTTTTGAGAATAATTCAACACACTGGCTTCCAGACGACATACCAGAGCTAATCCGGATCTCAATCCACCTCCTGTGTATGAAAATCCAAATCTTATTTCGAGAATCCTTCGTCGAGAAAGTCCTGTGATTCTTTTGTTCAAATCTCATTCATGTCCCGTTGTTTTTGAGTATCTTGAAGATCTTGAGTTTGATGAACAATTTGAGTTGTCATTGTTTGAGACTAAGTCTGAAAGTGATATTGATTCAACTATCCTAAATCCATAGTTTGTCAAAGATCTTGAAATTGAAAAGGCTAATAGATCCATTGACAGTTACATTTTGAATATTCAGAATTCCATTGTGGCAACAAACATTCCTAAGTTCATAGAGTCTGCATCTGCAACTCTTGGGTCATCAGCAATTACATCTGGTTCACAAATTCCTACTGAGCCTCCTTTCATTCCTACCATTCCCGTGCAACCTTATATCTCTGATCAATAATCTGCAGTAGTATCACCTCCATCCACACCACATACACCTCATACATCAACTGCTCTGACTCCTCCTATATTCCCAAACTTGGTTGTAAATCCACCCAGAGCAATGGCTGCCCAATTTGCACCCCTCGTATTGCCTCAAAACTTGGACGACATGCCCGTTGATTATCAAAGAAAAATTCCATTGTTTGATGGCACTCCTCAAAGTGTTACTACTCAGCAACATGTGGATAGGATGGCAGATTTCTTTGACCTTCATGAGATTGATGCGGAAAATGTGACAATGAGATTGTTTGTACAAACCTTTGGAGGTGAAGTAAGGAAGTGGTTTATAGCTTTGCCAGCTAGAAGTATTGCTACACTACCTAATCTTCAGAGAAAATTATTGGATCAATGGGAAGTGAAGAAAGACCCTCTTTCAATCCTTTCCAAATATGACAATATCAACCAGAATGTTGGTGAGTTTGTCCAAGATTATTGTATTAGATTCAATACTATTTACAATGCAATTCCTGCGGATATAAAGCCACC
Source organism: Pinus albicaulis (assembly GCA_034641835.2). Lineage (NCBI taxonomy): Eukaryota > Viridiplantae > Streptophyta > Pinopsida > Pinales > Pinaceae > Pinus > Pinus albicaulis. The sequence continues at coordinate 704,853,678 of CM076579.1, forward strand.
TAGGGGGTCAGATTTGATTAAGTTTCCAGATGGTTTCGATCCTGACATGGCTTATCAATTGAGGGAAAGAGATCCAGGCACTTTAGAAGATATGCAGAAAATTGCAGTCAGCGTTGAAGCTAATTTGAATGCCAGGAGAGCTAGAATGAAAGTTGAAAATAAAGTAGAAATAAAGGAAGAGGTTTCCACGTCAGATCAAGTGCTTCATAAGATGGAAAAGATGTTTGAAATATTAACACTTGATAAGCCTAAACCGCAGATCAGAAATCCTAACTTCCATGGCCAGCAGCAACCACAATTTAGAATCAAGCAAAGAGAGCAGTGAGCACAAGAACCGGCAGTATAATAGCAGGTGAAGACACCATTACAGCATAATTTTGTTCATGGTCCAGAATTATATGATGAAGACAATGTAATAGGAGAAGAGAATCATTTCTTTACACCTGATGATATGCCAATTTTTATCACTGAAGATGAGGAGTATTCTGAGAGCTCAGCTGTACAAAAAGACGAGGATTTCATCTTGGAAAATGAGACATCTCTTGAAGAAGAGTCTGATGAGTATCACAGGGGGTATATGAATGCCTTGAAAACCCAGCAGTGACAATATTCACTCAGAAGTAGAGATGTACCTATTAATCCAATTCAAAAGAGAAAGAAAGTTTCAGCACCAAATAATGATTCACCAGTTGTGCAGAAAAAGGGAAAAGAGACAGTTGATCCCACTACTAGCAAATCACCATCAGCAAATTAAATATCCAATCAACCAAATGTATCAAAGGAGAAAACTGAAAATAAGGATGTTCTAGCTAAAGAGGTAGAGAAAACTTCAGTTTTTAACTTAGAAAATGAATTTGCTAAGTTAAAAGTATCCATTCCTTTGACTGAATTGATGAAGAATAGCAACTATAAGGGTTAGGTGTCTAAGATTTTGAATTTAGATCCATTATCTGATATGGTAAACGTGGAAGATGATCAACCTGAGTTGATTTTTGGTCCAGCATTGGATGGTGAGTCTCCAGATAGTGATGTACCTCCTTTTTACATCAGCCTTAGATTGCATGACTATGTGTTACACAATGCTATGTTTGATTCCGGTGCCTCTCATAATCTCATGCCTAGGGCAATCATGGAGAAATTGGGATTGGATATCACTAGAAAGTATCATGACCTTTATTCTTTCGATTCTAGTAGAGTAAGATGCATTGGGCTTATCAAAGATTTGGTGGTCAGTTTGGATCAGATTCTGACTAAAAATGTTTTGATGGATGTGGTTGTGGCAGATATTCCTCCTAGATTTGGCATGCTTCTTTCCAGATCTTGGGGAGCGAAACTTAAAGGGACATTGTAGCTTGATTTCTCCTATGCTACTATTCCCGTGTTTGGTCAGATGAGGAAATTATATCGGGAGCAAAAGATGAAGTATATGATCACCAGCAAGGAGAAATCGGTAAATCATCCAATCAATTATGTACATACTGATTTAGAATCATTTGTTTTATACTCAGATAGTTTCAATTATGTAAATAGCCAATTATTTGATGTATAAGACATTCCGGAAATCATTGAGAATTTCAGAGAGGTCTTAAAGAAAGAGAGACAAAAACTTGAAAGTACCGCTGAGCAATCAACCTTCTGACAACAGCAAAATGTTGATGGACAGGAAGTAGAAATAACAGAGAAAATAGAATTTCAGCATTTGGAAGAGGATGAAGATGGTTTGTGGACCATGGATTTTGATGGTGCGGTAGGAAATGACAGTGCTGGAATTGGCATTTGGGTACACAGCCCTTTTTCCTCCCCAAACAAAGTGTCGAGTAATGTAAGGGTTTGTTCTTATAAATTGGCTTTTGATTGTTCAAATAATGAGGCTGAATATGAAGCTTTAATTGCTGGTCTTAAAATTCTTAGAAAGTTGAATGCTAAGAGGATTGCAGTGTATGGCGACTCTGAGTTAGTTATCAAGCAAGTGAAAGGTGAATACCAAGCTAAGCATCCTCAAATGCGGGCTTACCGAAATGCAGTACTAGATATCTTAAGATTGTTTTCAGATTATACTTTGACTTGTGTCCCTCATATTCAAAATGGTATTGCAGATGCACTTGCAAAAGGAGCAAGTAATTTGAAAATTCCAATGAACTCAAGTAACAAATTTTAAATTCATGTGAAGCATCGTCTGACTGTCCCTGACAATCAAAGGTATTGGCAAGTGTTTCAAGATGATGAAGAAATTGATGAATTTATGCAAAATGAAGGTAAATTCAAAGATACTTCTATTGATGTGGAGCATGATGATGGCGAGGCTGATGTGCAAGTAAATCAGATGGAAGTTTTGCAGCTGAAGGATAATGTCATTCCTAAAGGTCTAATACCTTTAGAGGAGATTTTCGACCAAGATGATGTAGCTCGAAAACCAACCTTGCGGCCAACAGAAAAAGGAGTTGAGGATGTGAACATTGGATCAGCAGAAAATCCGAAAATGGTGAAATTGTCCAAAGCATTGCCACCACAGGTAAAAGCAAAGTATATCAGTTTATTATCTTCCTTTGTTGATGTATTTTATTGGGACTATTCAGATTTGAAGACATACAACACAAACATAATTCAGCATACCATTCTGATCAAGCCAAATCAAAAGCCCTTTCGGCAAAAGTTGAGAAGAATAAATCCAAATTTTTTGCCCTCAATAGAGAAGGAAGTGAATCAATTGTACAAGGTTGGTATCAACATTCCCATAATATTTTCAGATTGGATTTCTAATTTGGTGCCCGTGCGCAAGAAAACAGGTGAGATTTGCTTATGCATTGATTTTAGGAATCTGAATAAGGTTTCTTTGAAAGATAATTATCCATTGCCCAAAATGGATCACATACTTCAGCGAGTAGTTGGGGCATCTCGTATGTCGCTACTCGATGGTTATTCTGGTTATAATCAAATTCTGGTTCATGAGGATGATAGAGACAAAACAGCGTTCACCACTCCGTGGGGAACTTTCCATTATGCTAAAATGCCTTTCGGTTTGAAGAATGATGGTGCAACCTTTCAACGAGCGATGGATATGGAATTTGCAAATGAGAAGGATGTTTTTCTAGTTGTGTATCTTGATGATTTGACAGTCTTTTCTAATTCAGATGAAGAGCACCTTTACCATTTGAAGATTGTTTTTCAGCGGTGTAGAAAATATGGTGTGTCTCTCAATCCGAAGAAGAGTTTGTTTTCCATGGATGAAGGCAAGCTTCTTGGTCATATTATATCAAAGGATGGCATCCGCATTGATCCAGCTCGAGTAGAAGCTATTCAACAAATTGATCTTCCCCGAAACAAAAAGGAGATCCAATCATTCAATGGTAAGATGAATTTCTTACGTCGCTTTGTGCCCAATCTTGCAGAACATTTAAGGGAAATCACAAACATGCTCAAGAAAGATAGTGTAGTGAAGTGGAATGAGGAGGTAGTAAATTCTTTCAATTTAGTGAAATTGGCTCTTTCTTCAGCTCCGATTTTGATCAGCCCGAACTATACTCAGGATTTTATTTTGTTTTCATTTGCCTCGGATCATACTATGGCAGCAGTATTGATGCAGAAAAGAGATCAGCATGAAAAACCAATTGTTTTTTTCAGCCGAACCATAAGAGATGCAGCCTTAAAGTATAACATTATTGAAAAACAAGCTCTTGCCTTAGTGAAAGCGTTGAAATATTTTCAAGTATATATTCTGCATTCTCACATTCTTTCTTATGTTCCTAATGCTGTTGTTAAAGATGTCTTAGTGCAAATAGATCTAGAAGGGAGAAGAGGCAAATGGATTGTTGCCTTGTTGGAGTATGATGTGGAGATAAAGCCTACAAATCTTATCAAAGGACAAGGGCTGGCTAAGCTAATGGCTGAGTCAAATTTGCATGCCTTGGACATTAATCTCATTGTTGCTATGTCCGAGGAAAATGAAGAAAGTTCGCTAATTCAGGTATCAGAAATCTTTGTTCTTTCTCCTTGGTATTCGGACATTGTATATGTGCTCCAAAATCTGTCACCACCGCCAGGAATGGCTAAAAACAAAAGTAGGACTCTGAAATTGAAGGCTGCCAAGTTTTGTATCATGAATAATGCACTCTATTGGAAAGATCCTGGTGGTGTTTTGCTAAATTGTTTGGTTGAAGAAGAAGCAAAGCAGGTTATGGAGGACTTTCATAAGGGAGATTGCGGAGGTCACCTTTTCTAGAAAACAACGGCCAAAAAATTTTTGAGAGCAAGATATTATTGGCCAACTCTCTTTGCTGATGTGTACAAAACTGTTAAAAGCTGCCATGAATGTCAGATTTTTGAAGGGAGGAAAAAATTGCATCCTTTGCCGCTCAAGCCCATTGAAGTAAGTGCTCCTTTTTAGCAGTGGGGTTTGGATTTCATTGGCAAAATCCATCCTGCTTCTTCAGCACAGCATAAGTGGATCCTTACAGCGACGGATTATTTTACTAATTGGATTGAAGCGATTCCCACTAGGCAGGCCACAGATTCGGTAATAATTTCATTTCTTGAGAACAATATTTTGTCTCGTTTTGGCTGTCCAAATAAGCTGATTAATGATAATGCAGTAGCTTTCAAATCTAAAAGAATGATTGATTTTTGTGATAAGTATCAAATCAATTTGGGGCACTCAACCGCTTATCATCCACAAGGCAACGAATTGGCCGAATCCTCAAATAAATCTTTAGTCAACATTATCAAAAATCTGCTGGAAATAAACAAGAAAGGTTGGCATAAAAAATTGGTTAATTCACTTTGGGCAGACAGAGTGAGTCAAAAGAAATCCATAGGCATGTCTCCTTTTGAGCTTGTGTATGGTGTTGACACAGTATTCCCTACCTCTCTCGCAGTTCCAGTGGTTAAACTTCTGCAGGAAGCTGGCAGCGAAGATGATCATATGCATCGAAGAATAAATCAAATGATCCATTTACAGCAGACTAGAGATGAGGTTTTTCAGAACACTTTCAAGTTGCAAGAGAGAATCAAGAAGATATATGATCGAAAGGCAAAGGCGGAAAAGTTTCAATTAGAAGAAGTGGTGCTGAAATGGGATGCAAGAAACGAAGATAAAGGTAAGCATGGAAAGTTCGAGAATATTTGGAAAGGACCTTTCAGAATTGATGCATATCGAGGCCAAAATGATTTCCTTTTGAAAGAAATGAATGGAGAAGATTGTCTAGGAGGGCCGGTCAATGGTCGGCTGCTCAAATGATATTATTTTTGAAATGTTTTCTGCTGTCATATGTATCACTGTACATACCGGTTTGTTTAAGTTTCATTGCAAGCATGTGCTGTCATCATTCTTTCAGTTTGGGACCCGAGGTGAAGGCTATAAATCTGAAGATTGATTTCAGTTTTTGTTTGGTTTGTTAAGTCAGGTCTTTCAGTCATTTTGGTTTCAAAATTGAGTCAGTTTTGAGTCAGTTTTCAGTTCTCACAATGAGTCAAGAGTCTTTTTTTGGTTTGTCAAAGTTATTGACTCCATAGCCCAATGGACGAAGGCATTGCCTACTTTCCCATAGATCTTTAGTTCTTGGCACCTCCAAGGAGCTACCATCCCCATTGGAGCCAATGTTAGTGTCGATATCTTCATCCCTCCGTCAGAGATCAAAATTCTCTTGTTGCATTTCATTTTAGGTGTCTCACTCAATCCAGTCAGATGCATTCCATTAGGAGCATGGATCATCTGACGGTAGTGGCTTGTCGCTCTTGTCCCTCATGTCCTTTACCTGCTAGCCTATTTCTATTCATTAAAATCATTTACAGTCATTTTTGGTCTCATAGTTGGCAAAGAGTCATTTTAGGGTTTTTAATCTCATTAGGTCTAGGGTTTCATTAATCAGGTCTTCATAATGCCTAATAATGGTCAGTAGGCACATGAGGAAGTCTGAAATAAGGTTTTAGTGCTAAAATTTTCATCATCATATGCTTAATAATGATTTTTCTTCAAAACTCTGTTTTGAAAAAAATAGTCTATTTCATCTTTATGTAATAAATGTAATGTGATTTTCAAGTTTTTTCAGTTGTAATAACACTCCACTGGCAACCCTGGTCACATTTTCCAAAGCTCCATGCCATCCATTCCCTGCAAGACAGACAAAAAGCTCATCATTCAATCCAAAAGCAAAAATGAAGCAAAACAGAGTTTTTAAAGTGAAATGTCAAATTTCAAACATTGCAAAGTGGGTTTTTCAAATGGAAAATCAAAATCCTTGGTATAAATATTATTTTTATGTTTCAAGACTCCATTTGAATGCTAAGAGAACAGGAGAAATCCAAAGAGAAATTGTGAGGAGCGAAGAAAGAATTTGAAGGGCAGACTGTGTGAAGTTTCCTTGCGTGATGCGTTGGGTGACTGTCGCGACACATCGGGTGAGCGCAACGCATTGGGTCGGCTCCTTGTGTGCAAATTTACTCCTGTGCGATACATAGAAGCAGCGCGGCGCACTAGGTTTCGCGCGCGACGCATAGGGCCGGAAACAAGTTTATTGCCATTTCTTCAAAAATCTCCAAATGTGCTCGACCCATCTTTGTTCATGGAAGTCATGCCATCTCTCCATTGCCAATGAATCGGTGTTTTGTGATGTTTATGAGAGTTTTAATACAAAAAATAAACCCTATTCTCTTGTTGGAAGAATGCTCCCTTAGGGTTTTGAAATTGGTTTTGTGCCCAATACTTCCATTCTCCACCTTGTTTTTTCCCCTCATCACTGTTTATTTTATCATAGCCACCCATTTCCCTTTTCTCTTGTATCCCTAAGTCACTCATTCCTATCCCATTCCCATTATCCCCATCCCAATTGTAAATTTCCCCTAACCCCAAGGCTATTCCAAGAAATTAAGTAGTTGTCCCTAAACTTTTCAATTCACAGATTTTAATTGACAGTTTTCACTTGATGATAGCCCATCATTTTCATCACCCTATCCCTCCATAGTCCCTCACTTGTTATTACATATTTGGCAACAAAACCAAGGACACAAATCTTTTCATTTTCATCCAAAACAACATAGACCTTGGACATCATGGAGACAGATACAGATACATCTTATGGCTAAGACAATGATTCCACCACTGAATTACATGCACCTAGAAGGCCTCATAAGAGTGGCAGACATGTGAGGGATGAGCCCACTTCATTGGCTAAATTTCAGGCCTGCCCACTTGCCATGGCATGCTTTCAACAGCAGTCTTGTTATCAATTTTGTGAAATGGTTGCTAGGGTCCATCATCATCAGGAGCTAGCCCGTTTGTTTGTGTTGCATTTACATGATGTTCAAGTCACCCTTGCCAGTGTAACATTGACTTTAACACCTGAAACTATCTCTCAAGCAACCAGAATACCAAATGTTGGAGAACAATGGAACAAAAGACAGTAGGTTGACAGGGTACACTATGAGCCATATATCAAGCCTAGCTTTGTGAAACAACTCAGCAAAGTATTTCCTTTCCAGTTCCTAAAGGATTCCTATGCTCCTCTAATGAAACTTATCATCAAATATTTCAGTTGTGAAGGTCGGTTTTCACGTCTTTATGCCTTTCATATCAGGTTGCTGATGCATTTCACCAGGGTGAGGATGATGAACCTCCCTTATTTCATGTGCTGGAATATTGAGAAGATGACCACTCTCGTGCAAAGGAAAACTCCTGAGCAGCAGTATAGCAGTATCTATCACTTTTCACTCATCAAGATTGTGGTTATGCATCAGCTCGGCTTGCAGGGTATTTCATGGGAGGATTTCATTTCTAATGATTTCTTCACATCTCCTCAGGTTCCTTTGGAGGTTTTTCATGAGGCAGGTGAACCTTCATATCAGCATGAGGGTCAAGAGATAGAGACTACTAGTGTGCCGGTGTATTTCACTTATCAGAGAGGCACTAGAGGGTTATTTGCAGCAGCGAGGCGAGTATTATCTCCACCCGGGGTGGAAGGGGTCTCGCTTCCGTCATCAGCAGCACAGGTACAAGTACAAGATAGGGGTAAGAGGCCCATGCAGGATGAGGAGCCTTCAAGAGGCCAGGATACAGATTTCATACTCATTGATGAGGATTTGAGCTCTCCTAGCTCAAAGCTGAGAGAGGTTGTTCAGGAGCAGAAGGCAGAAATAAACACCTTGACCGTCAAATTGCAAAGAGCCCAATGGATTATCAACTACCTTGAGCAGTGAAACAAACAATTGGAAGATCAACAAACTATCATGGAGTTGCAAAATATCCGTGAGAACCGGCAAGCTGCCCAAAGAAGCCAAACAGAGATGACATCCATTGAGCGAGAGATTGAGGCTGATCGAGAGACTTGGCTCGAAAGGGTCAATATTCATTTGGAGAAGCTGTTGGAGAAGGCTAATAAGGAAAGTAACATGTTGAGGCACATGAAGAATCATTATTGGGCGAGAAATCATGTTTGCAAGGCACGAATCAAGATCCTGAAGGCAAAGTTAAAGAGGGCATTAAAGCGTCGCAAAAGGCATGATAGACTCCAAATTTTGGCCGAAGCTTCCTTGGCCCAGAATAGTGCATGATGGTATGCACTCAGCCCAAATTTCAAGAAATTTGGGACACATTTTGTCAATTTTGTTTTTTTGGGCCTAAACATAGAGTTTTCTGCCCGACGTGTCGCGCCACTTGGCGCGCGCTTATGATTAGGAGCTCCTCTTGGGTAAAACTTTGTATTTTTTTATTTTTCATGAAATTTTATGCATGCCTACCCATTACCCAGAGATTTTGACAAGTTTTGGGTTGCCGGAGGGGTCAAAAACACCCTAAAATTGACCTTTCTGCCCCTTTTTGAACACGCAGGAAGAAGTGTTGGGAAAACTCATTTTTGGAGGGGAAAATGGCAACCAAATTCATAAATTAAACTTGGGTTGGAAATTATATAGGAAGATCTTTCCAACGAGCTATCCTGCACTCAATTTGGACACCGGGAAGGCCTTCAAAATCGGCTCCAAAGTGACGCGACGCAATAAGCATTTAAAGAAACATTCCTAGCAGCAAAAAGAGTCCCATCCAGAATACAGTGCTTCCAATCAGGGTGGTGGGAGGTGTAATTAAGGAAGCACTGTAACCTTCCCTGCTGGGGTTGTGAAAAGAGGTAAGGATTCAAGGCAGCGGTACAGCGAATAATAAGGTCTTTCAAGCCGAAAGAACATATCTAAAGCAATATACACAGTTGAGGTTGTCAAGAAGATCCCAATATGAAAAGGCATAAAGTAGAGGGCTGGCACCAGGTTTGGTAGGTCCGTCAAAACCTAAAAACCTCCCAAATTCATGCATGTAGATAAAGAAAACACCTTTTTTTGAGGGGCCCCGAACTCGCTTTTTAGAGAAAAAAATAGCCTCGTCCCAGCAAGTTCTGAATGCTAAGTAATTCAATCATTTGCCCGACCTAAAAATAAGTATCTAAAGGATAAGTACGAGTTACTAAGTGTGTGCACCCACCAGGTAGGGGAAAAGGGTTGAAACGATTTACCTCGATAAGTCATTACGTTTCTCAAACATAGGAAGCACGCATCACTAATTGACACACTTCCTTCTCCTCGTAGTAAAGACCCCCAACTTCCAATTGATCGTGACACTTGGCGTCCTATGGATGAAGATATGTACACTCTAGATGTTCTTCAATTTCATTCTGAGAATGAACCTTCTCATTCTGATCATCTTGATTCTGAGGATGAATCTTATCAGGATCATATCACTTTTTATCAAATAGAGACAGGTTTAATTGATGCTATTCAAACAGGCATAGGTCAATTAAATGGTATTCCTATCGCACTCGGAGTTATGGATTTTAAGTTCATGGGAGGTAGTATGGGCTCTGTAGTAGGTGAGAAAATAACCCGTCTGATCGAGCACGCTACCGCAGAATCTCTTCCAGGCATTATGGTGTGTGCTTCTGGAGGAGCACGCATGCAAGAAGGAAGTTTTAGTTTAATGCAAATGGCTAAAATAGCTTCTGCATTATATATTCATCAGAAGGATAAAAGGTTGTTATATATATCGATTTTGACGTCTCCAACAACTGGTGGAGTGACTGCTAGTTTTGGCATGTTGGGAGATATTATTATTTCTGAACCGAAAGCGTACATTGCATTTTCAGGTAAAAGAGTAATCGAACAGACATTAGGTCAGAAAGTGATTGAAGATTTTCAGGTGACTGAGCATTTATTCTATCCCTAGATCACCTTGTAATGGCAATGAGAGGCATAGCTTTTGCTGGCTATTCCTCTGTATCCGACGCTGGACCAACTGCTGGGTCAACCTAGGCTCTTGGTATCTCTGTTATTGCTTATGGATGCTATGGGTTTGGATATTAGATTATCCAACAATAAGCAAAGCACCACCTTTATTATAGCATGCTTACAAAAAAATCCCCTCCTTGAGAGTCGAGAAACGGTTCTAAATTGATATCCGGGCAGATGTATATCGCTTGTCTGTAATCAGACAAGGTGGCCTATCAGTTCCATTAGTAGCCCTGGTAGCCGCTAAATTGGAGAGTTCAACACGCTTGCTCAAAGTGGGTAAATTAAGTAATAAAAAGGGAATCTTTCTCTGAACTGCCTACTCTCTTCCCGAAACTACCACTAAATAGATTCTCAGTGGTTCAAGTCAATAAGCGAGGAGATCTGTGGACACTGCACAGAGAACAGTCACTTGCAGTTACTCTGGACACTGCCTTCTTATTCGTTGGAACACCTCCATCCAACTCAACTTCAGATTGCTGCTTGTCATGAGTGAGAAGAAGGAAGGTGGAATTTATACTTGCCATGGAAAGGTTCAACGTCTCCATGCGATATCGTAAGTAAAATGAGGTTTCATTGCTCAACAACACCAAATTAGATGAAAAGTTGTTGTCATCTGGCCCAACCAACTATCAATGCTCAGCTAATGATTTGTGATAGCAAGTTGAGGTAGAACCAATTTTTCTGAGGAATTTCATTCCCATCATATCATTCAAGAACTAAACCTATCCCAGTTTTCTGTAAGGCTAGTTTCCATGGACCTTACTGGGCTAGTTCCAAGTGCTCCCTCGCCCAGTTCCAGATCCCATTAGTCGTTTATTTAGTTGGTTCTTTTGATCGCCAAAACTTACCCTTTTGTCTACCGTGGCTTTTTGGCTCGTAAAGATTGAGTTACAATATCCGGATATAGTGCCAGCTAAGGGAATGTGTTTGCCTCTCCCTCTGCTGATGGATATCGATCTGCAGGAATAGGCCCTAGATTTTAGACTATTTGATAGAATCGCCTCTACCACTTGACCCGGCTTTTTCTCACACTTATCGTCTTTCCCTTGCTCCAGCTCCACCTCACTCAGCCTCATACCCCTCGCTCAGTAAGTCAACATTGCGCATAGCTACTACTATCAGCAACGGAGAACGCTCTTACACATCTTGGGAGGACCCGGACCTCAGCAAACATAGGTGAATTACTCCCCATCTGACTGTAAGGCACAGCTTATTCTGCTATGATACTTGAATAATCACATCGCTCAGCTGACTACCTGATGAGTATGGAAAGGGAAACATCCCGCATATCAACTCTATCATCAGAGCACACCGGGCTAGACTACTCCTATAGGAGTACAGGGAGGTACATAGCTTCATTCTTTCTATTCGTAAACACACCTAGCCAAAGCATTTAGCACACCTAGGCCGAATGCATGCCACCTAATACCTACCACAGCAGAGGGAAGCGGTCAAACCTAAACACAATAGGGCGGGGGCAATGAAATTCAATCTGCTCGAACTGAAGCTGTTGGGTCAACAAATGCAACTGCGAGTGAAACTTTGGATCCACTGGATCAAGGTAAACTGGTTTTTATTAAACTTAAACTGTTGTTTCAGATGCTGGTCGTTAGAGCTGAATCAATGACTACGACTACTGTTTCTCGGTCAACTCGATCTCGAACTGCTTCTTCCTTTTCCTCTGGTGGTTTTGACACAGGTACATATTATGGATTGGGAACCGGGGATGGTCCAATTACAACCCGGGCTACTCGATCTATAAATGGATCTGCCTTTGCCTCTGCTGGTGGGTCTCGATTCGATCAATCATCTGGGTGAGGTACTAGCTGTGATGCTGCTTCCTTCGCTGCGGGGACTGCCTTATCTGCTGCTATCTTTGTTTCTGTTGTTGATTCAATGGATTCTTAAGCTGCTAGATAAACTACCCGGTCAACTGGCTCTCGAACTGTCTTTGCCCATGTATTTGGCTTTTATGCTGCAGGCTATACTACCTTTGCTTTTGGTGGTGGATCCACAACGGGAACTAACTGAGTCGCAGCGGTATCTATCAGTAATTACAGACCCCACGTTAAGTCGTCTTTCCTTCCTCTCTCTCATTATGTAAAGTCCCTTATCCTTCCTTGGTATTCGGTCGAGTCGATGGGGGGCGAACTCCCGAACGAGTGAACCCACATAACGAAGTAAACCATCCCCAATTAAAAAAATCACCATAATACGAAGAACATATCTCGCTCACATCCTTAAACCCAATGCAATTGAATCCTCAACCAGATGCAATCGAGTCCTCAACCGGAGGCAATTGAATCCTAAAACCAGACGAAATCGAATATGAAACGAGGGGAAATGGAATCTTAAACCAGATGCTAAATTGAATTATCACCTGGACACCATCATCGAAAGCTCAGGAGATACAATCAGGCCATCAACGAGCACAATTCTGGACGACCAACAAACGAATGCATTGCTATCCGTAACGCATGCTATAGGGACACAATGAATTCCTAGAGGCTCGCATAAGGTAGGGTAACACATTTCTGGAGAGGTAACCTAACATGATTCACGGTGCAAGCGGACCCATTGCTATATGAATCGACAAACACCTGAACGTATCAGCTCTAAGCCCCAACAGCACTAATAGCAGCTTCTACATGGATAAGTACGACATTGACGAACCTATCTTCTAAGCACATTAACATTCCTAAGCATCGCTTGTAGCACCAACATCGGGGGATGCAATCCTGAGCGTAACTTACCGCACCACCGGGCCCATAACTCATGCCGCCAACGGTCACATCGCTTACTAACATCGCTCAGCCCAGCGGATTTTTATAAAGGTGACTTATAATAAAGGTCAGTCAAGGGGAGATTGTGATCCAAGGTAGGGTTAATAAAGAAGGGGTCATTTTCCAGATTAGAAATTAGGTATGTATAGGGTATTGATACGTGGCCATAATGTATTAGGGCGGGATTGGGCGGGATTATAGGACGGAAGATAGGCATGGTGCAGGTATCGGAAGGTGGGAAACTAGGGAGTATAGGCAGAATAGGTTGATTAGAGCGTAGTTGTGCATGTAGGGAGAGATACCAGCATTATAGGGGGGGGAGAATTAGGAAAGATCCGGGTAAAGCATCCCAGTTGGTGTGAAATATGGGAGAGCTTGAATGGATTATGCATAATGAGAAGGAAGAGGGAGAAGGTGTATCCTTGAGGGAGGAGTGTGGGCGGTCTAGCGGGATGGAGGAATGTAGATAAAAGCGATGGTAAAGTGGGTAACACACGTAATATCTTAGGTCGTGCTCAGGTATTTAGGTAAGGAGAAGGTGATTCCTGTGATAAGTGGGGTGGAATTGAGGGGTCGAGTAGGAGGTATGTTTCAATGGGTTATTATTTTCATTTGGGGGAATAAAAGGTGATTTATTTCCTTCCCTCTGTTTCCCTTCGCACGGTTCCAGTCCCATAATAATATAGGTCCGTTCCATAGTCTTTTATGCCATCCCTTCGTCCAGTTCCATATCCATATCTTGTCCCTGTTAGAGATCTAGTTCCAGAAGCAAGAGAAGCAAAGCCAGCAAAGATGGTAGTATATTATCTAGTTCCAGATCCTCAAGCTGTTGGTACTTAAGAATTCTAGGGAGCCTACCTCGCCGCAAAGGAAGGAGCAGCACCCGCAGTTTGACCTATTTATTTATTTTACCAAGTGAAGGCATGGGCATAGGCCTCATAGTCAAAGGCAGGGGTTTCATCATCATATGAACTCGTAGCAAAGGCATCCGAAGAAGCAGGGGCTGAGGAGCCTATTATTTTATTTCTGGTTACGGACCTATAAAAAGTTCAAAATATTCTAAGAGGAACTACTAAGAGTCTAGCTACCGGAACATGACTCTCTTTGATGGCCACAACAGTCTCTGTTACTTAGTGCAATACATCTTGTATTACTTATAGTTATATATGGCACTGAGCTTAGTGTAAAGCAATAGGTCTATCACTATCTCTACTTTATTTAATATGTAATCACTATGACTAATAAGCACCTGTATTAGATATGAGTGAACTGTGCTTAAACTTGAATGACAATCTTGTCTTACCCCAACCAGCCCTCCAATCCAATTTCACAATCATCAAACCCTAGTCAAACATGAAAAGACACTAGTCACTTATTGGAGTCTACGAGTTGCTCATTCAGTTTTGAGTTTCTTTTTGTCCATCTCCCTAACTGCTAGCTCACCTTAAATAGTCACCACCATATACTTGCTACTAGTAACCTATTCATATGAGTCTAGTTGCTTGTTGACTAGTAATCATCCTATGTAGGCCTAGTCGCCCATTGACTATATTATCACTTTTGACTATATTGAAAAGAGCCCAATCTCATAGAGGAATGTGGTGACACGGGTTTTATTGGTTACGGTGAAATAGGGCTTATCGGGCAGTTGGGTTTCCTGGTGGTTTAGTCAAGAAAGAAAAAGCTAAAAGGCCTTCCGAAGATGGGTTATATGTCCGGCGGGGTACCTTCGTTTCCTGGGTTTTCTCTTTCATAAGTGGTTCATTTCTTTCGGCTAATATTAATATCAAGATCCTCGTTCATCATACTAAAAAGATCCTAAATCAGATCCTATATCATACTAAATGATATTCACTCACTTTTCATTCCTACTCACTCTTTATATTTATACTTCCTACTTTACCAAATATATAATAAACTCTCTATCCAAAGGGCAAAAGTTGGAGGAGGGGGGGTGCGTGTAAATGCATGATTCTACGGTGGTGATCTACTAATTAAATGGCATAAGACTAAGTAAGTAAGGGTAGATATATCTAGTAGATCTACCCTTTCTCTCTCGAGATTTCAGGCGCGGCGCATTGGGGATTTTGGCTCATTTTTCACTCAGTAACTCTGTTTTTCGCCTAGTTTTGGCCAGCTTGACTTTCTTATCTCCAAATGTAAAACTCTTGATGTAATTTGATGTAATTTCTTGGCTCTTGATGTAATTTTGACAAATTTTTACTCATGGAAGTAGATTCATTCATCAAAAGGTGAATTGTAACTGAAATGAATCAGTTTCCTATCTTATAGAGGCAAGTTGTTCCACTGCCTATTTTCCAGTTCTTAGTTTAGATCTTGTTGAAACAGCTCCTAAACTAGTGAGCTCGACCCCTAGAGGCATGGGGATGAGTTACGCTTGTCTATATCTTGTAATTCTGCAGTCATTTTCAGGGTTGGACACTTGGGATTGCTTTGAGCTTCATTGTACATTTCATCTTTGCATTTTCGCAAAGGAATAGACCAGGGTTTGCAGCACTCCTTGGGATCCATGTGGCTCTTTGTTTTGATGATGTATTTCTCTCTGTGATTGTAAGTTTACTGATGTTTCATGTGTATCATCTTCCTTCTTATTTCTCCTTAAGTTAAACAAACAAGTAATAAAGGTGGAATTCATTAGATTTGCAGTGCTCTACCTTGAGTTTTGTTTAATTTTCTATGTTTTCAACTATCTGAAGAGGATTCCTGAAAGCCTCTTCCCCTCTTCAACTCCTCATCGGTCTGAGCTATCCATTTCATTCGAAATTAAAACATCAAAACAATTGCCTACCTTGCCCCATTCAGCTCTCTGCAAAACTAATCATTCCCTAGACCCAAAATCTGTCCTTCCCTTTGATCCAACAAACACCTTCAAAATCAAATTAAACTCTTTTACATATATACCTAGCTTAAAATCAGCCTTTATTCAAGTCATCTCAAGCCTCACTGATCATTTTTTGCGAGATTGACAAGGAGAGAGCCCTCTCCCGATCTGGTAGGGATAGCTACCAAATTAAGCGTGGTTTGATGTTACCCTAGACTCTGCCTTCCTTCAGCCTGAGGTAGATCTAGGCAATAACAGTACCACTGATAAAATAGCCAAAATTCTTTAAAAATATAACTTCAACATTGCTTTAACCCCCCCAAACACCATAAGAAAAATTATTGACTATATCAAGGATTCAATTGACCCAAAATAACACTGAGTATATGTTATTCCATGATCATGCAGCAAATAATACATGGGTGAAATAGGAATTTCAACAGGCATCAGATTAAAAGAACACACGAAAAACATATTAAGAGATAAGGCATCAAAATCAGCCTTAGAATAACATGCATGCTCTTTTGAAGAATGTAACTAGTGTTAGTATTCATAATTATATTTGAATCATGATGTAATGTATTTGTCAAGAGAAAAGAAAAATAAATGTTATTATTAAAGAAATTAACTTATTAAAGCATGGGTTTCCATGTTTGGGTCAATTGTTTTTAGGTCAAAGCCTCCATTAAAGGCTTCTAGGGTTTATGTCAGGTATCCTTCTCCGTGACATAATGTAAAAGGCCCTTCTTGGGCTCTATTTGTCAAAGACGAAATTTATTTTACTGTAAAATAAGTCAATTAGGTCGGGCTAAATGAGGAAATATAGCATTCATTATAATATAGGATTTACTAGTTTCTGGATGGCAGTTAGTGGCAAAACTAAAGTTTACTGGTATGGCCTCTTGGACTGCACAACGACGGAACCTCATGGAGGAGTATCAGATGAGAAGCCTCCACCTGATACCGAGGATTTAGGTCGCGTGCCTGTGTTGAATCGGAGTATCACTTGGAACCAGGTTTACTCATCTTCCACTGTGGTTGCCTCTCGTTCCCCCATCGACCATATCGGCCACATGCCCAAAAATTTGGTGGTCACCCCACACTCTTGACGAACTCTTGTGCATCTGAGATGCTCCAACATTCGGGCTCACGCTCGCGGTAGGAAGGATGTGAAACGGACACAAGATACTTGTCTAGAGCTAGTGCCAGCGGATGCAAGGCAGGGTAGTGGCTTTTTTTTTCCTTGGGGTAATATGCATGCACTAGGGAAATTTAGAGGCAGACCTCACAACACACATTGCCATATACTATTTTGAGGAGCCTTGCCTCTCGACACTTAACCCTATCAATCAACAAAACATGGCACCTACCGAAATCTATCCAAGAAATCAGAACATATGCCCAAAGGAGCCCACAAAAGCGCCATAGATAATGAGAAATAGGTAAGCT
Source organism: Pinus albicaulis (assembly GCA_034641835.2). Lineage (NCBI taxonomy): Eukaryota > Viridiplantae > Streptophyta > Pinopsida > Pinales > Pinaceae > Pinus > Pinus albicaulis. The sequence continues at coordinate 704,871,015 of CM076579.1, forward strand.
CTACTCATTTTCAAATTTTCATAAAACCCCTTGTGGGGAATAGTATTTTATTATGGGTACAGGACACAGACAGGGTCACAAACCTGAAGCAAAATATCAATTCAGCTTCAGGATGCCCCTGCCACATGCAATCCTTTATCCATGGTGGGAAATCCTTACAAGACCCCTGCTCTATCAAGTATTTTCCCATAGACCCTGGGTATACCATTTATCTCAACCTGAGACTGAGAGGAGGCACAACAGATCAGAATAGAACCCGTGGACCCACTAGAGGAGTCAATACCTCCAAACTCGAAATCCCAAAAGGACCCTCATACAGGAACATTATGCAAGTAAAAAAAAAAGTAGCAACACCAATTGAACCAACATAGAATACTCCCAAACCATACATTGTGGAGCAACTACACTATGTGCCCAAACTGAACATAGGCATTCCATAGATAGACGAGCATCGGTCCATTTTTTAATCTTATGTTGATAATTAATTGTGATTTATCAACATAAGATTATAAACCTAACTAAGCTTAATTTTTTTATATCTAAAGTCTAAATTCTCCCATTATAGTAACATGGTTTTGTTACAGTTAACTTCATGCTTCTATATATTTGTCTTTGGTTGTAGTTGTTGTTAAAATATTGCAAGTACATAATATTCAAGATGATGAAGATGTTTGTATGATAATATGCATGAGTGATGATGATGAATATGACCTTTATTCCATAAGAAGTAGAATGAAAGGTTCTTCGATGTTATAGAAGTGGTTGATCTCCCTAAGTTGAGAGGGAGTCTGGATAAAATAAAGGGTGTATCTCCCAAGTTAAGACCAAGGGAATATTTTGACAATGAATACTTTGAAGTTAAACTACTATTGATAAATGTTCATGAAGCAAACAAAATACTTGAGAAAGATCTGAAAAAAGTATTTGGTGTTGCTGAAGAAATGAAAGAATAAGAAAGCATCCAAAAGTTTATATATGGATAACTTGATAATGATATAAACAACGTCCAAACATTGAGTGAGAACCCTAAAGGTTTTTGTTTACTTGTATGTATATTTGAAAGTTTATTGTTGATTATGGATTGTGTTTGTATGGGTAAATCTCTCCATAAGAAGGTTGAACACTTTGGAAGTATTCTTGAACAAATGGATATATCTGATTTAGTTTATTAAGGAGAGATGAGGCATCTAATGGCAATATGCTTGGTAGGACATTCGGTCAGCGAATGTGTTGATGTATAGATCCCGAAGAGGGAGGGTGGCATTGGTCATGGAGCTCCGACCTTAGATAAACACCAAAATCCCTGGGTTGGTGGTAGAGCTTAAAAAATTTATGGTACCTAAATATGGCTAAAGGTTGAGTCCCCTTAGTCCCACCCAGATAGAATACCCTGGTCAGGTATCTAGTTCGCAGCAGTGAGTGTGCTAGAACTCTTCGTAGTTTATTTTTAGATCTTCCATGTACCTATATATATTTGTAAATTAGGAATACCTCCCTTGTTAAGAGGGAGTATTGAAGAATGTAACTAATTCCAATATTCATAATTATATTTGAATCATGATGTAATGTATTTGTCAAAAGAAAAGAAAAGAAAAATTATTATTAAAGAAATTAACTTATTAAAACATAGGTTTCATGCTTAGGTCAATTTTTTTTAGTTCAAAGCATCCATTTAAGGCTTATATGTTTTATGTCAAGTATCCTTGTCCATGTAATAATGTAAAAGACCCTTCTTTGGCTCTATTTGCAAAAGAAGAAATTTATTTTATTGTAAAATAAGTCAATTAGGCCTCCTCCACCAAGTCAGCCTCAAAGAAGGAAAAGTTGGCATAAACTAAGGGGCAGAAAACACCATAAAAGAGCAACAACTCGACCTCATTTGGATAAATTCGATCACACGCACAATAAGTTCGATCTATTGTAGATGGAAGTTGGAAAAGGGTATTAAATCCAAGGAAGGAAGAATAAATTATAGAAAATGTGAAGGGGGAATTTATCAAGTAATAAATTGAGTTTTTCTCTCTCCTATTCCACACGTGAACTTCTGGAAGTGTTGTAGGGGGGGGAAATTTTGCAATAGCTGGGGGGTCAAAATTTTGGAGTAGCTGGGCAAAATTTTTGGGGAAGTTGGGGCTAAAATTTCTAGGTTGTTGTTTGGTTGTAGCGGCTAAACAAGAAGAGACTATTGAAGTGTGTTGAATCTACTTGGAAGGTTGACTCGATGGAGGAGGAAGGTCTTTGGGTCTAAGGTCTTGGTTTATCTCATTTTTAATCTATTGAAGGAAGATTTTTTGACTAGTTTTTCCCCTATATATGGGTTTTAGCCCTGGCTGAGTGCCTACTTATGGTGTCCCTAATATTCTTGTTTTTGTTTTGATGATTTCTTAATGAGAAGAATATAAAGAAAGAACATAAATAAGTTAATAAGAACATAATAATATCACAAGTAATTATCAACATAAGAAAATATTTCTACCTTTCCGATTTTCTAACATGCTCTTCCTCTCACTATTGTTATATGGAATTGTGATCTACGGATAAACCAAATTCCCTAAGTGTGGTGTTTATCACTTAGAACAACAGAGGAAAGAATAAATATTATTTTCTCTAAAACAAGCAAATATATAGAATGGGAAAGGAGCCTACTTGTGATTCTTTCGCTTCTCTTTCTCCTTCAGTCGTTGTTGTCGTCGCTCTCAATCCAACTCAATTTGCTAGATCGATTCCTGCAAACATAAACAAAGAACAACAAACAACATGCAATATACAAGTATCTACTTATCTTACTCAAATCAAACCGATTATATTTGAAATACATACATCATTCCAGAATACATTGCACAAGAAATATAGACATATGTATGGGAAAATGAACAAAAATCTTTATTATAGAGTAGGAGGAGAAGATTACAACCAATGGATCGATTTGTCGTCAACCTGCTCCAACTTCATTCCAACCTTATCACATCCAACATTATCTCAGCAGCATATCAGTACTTTCAATCTCTTATCAAATGAGAATCCAACAGCATAACTTTGCACAAAATTCTTCCTCCCTAGCACTAGGATGAGTGCTCAATTTATAGGGAAACTGATGGTAGTTTCTGAATGAATGACTTTCTAATAATAGGCAAGACATGTTTCCAAGTTCAGAGGTGTTAGATGGACACTTGGATTCAAAGTTTGACACATATGGAATCTTCTAGAAGGCACTGGCCATGTGGATATTCCCGGAACAATGAGAATTCCACTCCCAGGTGACCAACACACTCTTGAATGTCAGGAAGTGCTCTATAGTGCACCCTTGCATGGAGGAATTGGAACTGCAACACAGTTAGTCCCTTGCATATGAGCATTGGTGAGTCAGTAGGTCATATAACATATACTTCAAACCTTGGAAAGCTCACAATAGAAGACATGAATGAAATGTTCTTCACTTAGGGCATGTAGCAACTGAAATATAAAGGGATGATAGACCCTATTTCATTGGTCCTAGGGATAATGTCCAATTTGACCAGGTCTTGGGGGATGATGCCCAAATTGACCTATAACAACTACATTTGCATGGACAACGCTAAACTCATTTAGAAATATCACTATCCAAAAAAAGAGTAAAAGAAACTATAGAAATAGAAAAAAATCAAACACCATGAACCAGGATGATGGTTTATAACATAGTAACACATGGAAACCATTATTAAAGAAAATTAAACAATACTCATGATGAGCCACCTTAAAGAAAATCTTCCAAAACATGACTATTAATAGCTCCAAACACATCATGTCTAAAGCATCTCAATAATAAATTGGGATCCCCTGATGATGGACTCACTTTGAAGTCTGAAACATTGGGCTTAAAAAGCGTAAAATGTTTTTTTTGAAATTTTATTTTAAAGTAACACATGTTAATAAATCTATTAAGGAGTAAAACCATGCAAATTACCTTTTCACAATGACCATGTTGGAGATGGAATCCAACATCGTAGAGATCACCATGAAAAGTGGCTAGAGATAGAGTGGATGGAACTAGCTACTTTTACAACCTACTTAACGACCCAACCCAATGCAAGTAACTTCACATATAGTGAAGCACCCTCCAAGAAGGCCCAAGAGAGTCTGGCCAAGTTTTTCCTAGGTACAGTAAGGACTTCCTCGTCATTGTCACCATGTGTAATAGCCCTAGGATTATGGTCACTAAAGTTACCACCTACAACAACTTAGCTAAGGGGGACATTCGTAAGTCAAATATATACACAAGGGCATAGTAACAAAGCTCGAAATCCCCTTGAAATATCCCTCAAAGTGAGGTAGTCCTTTTAGGTGACCCCTAAGTTCCTTTCGACATTGATTTTAAGTTGTGCAAATCAACACCACCATAACCAACAAAGCAAGGTAGATTACTTCATTGGGATCGATGTGACCTTATGCTTGACTGATATGTAAAAGAAGCTTCCTAGATATAAGATGTGGTAAATTGATTTCTCTCCCTATCATATAGCTTCTATGTTTTTTTACAAATTTGGATCATTAACTTTCAACTCCTAAACCAAAGATCTACATTAATACTAATGTAGGTGTAGTTACCATAGAAATATAAAAATGTTTGATTTATTTTATTAAGTGTTGTTTTTAAATTATTTGTTTACTCAATAGGTAAATGGAAATGAAACCAATCACGTTATTATGACTCAACTCAAATCTTAATGCAATGAATATGAAGATGCAATCTTGTTAATTCAATGGATTTCTAATTACAAAAGGCAGAAGATTTTTCAATTCCCAAGATGCAACATAACTATTTTAATCAAATTACTTTGAACAAAAAAAACAATTCCATAAATATTTCTTTCAAAACACAAAAATATACCTTCTAAGATGCAAGAATCTTTTTTTTTTTTACAAATAAAATTGAGCACACAACAATACAATGAGTTCAGTCTAAAAAAACATATTAATTCATGGATTTTTTTTTTCTTTTCGTGAAAAAAAATAATTTATGTAAAGAAATGAATGATTTTTACCAAAATCTAAACAAAAAAACTATGAAAATGATCACCAAAATAAAGAAAGAAAGAATCCAAATATTTGAATATTCAAAGCAACAAGAGGCTGTCATTTTTTTAATAGACCAATGAAACAATCGAACCAAAGTAATGCAAAAATAATAATCTTTCAAAATAAGATAGCTAAACAAAACCAAAACTGAAAAGTTTGACCTACAAAAAACTGATAACAAACCCAAAGACCACTATAATCAATAGATCCAAGATCACACAGAGGAAACCCTGGGAAAATTCCATTTTTTTAGAGATTGACGATAAAAAAAACTCAAGAAAATTTTAAAAAACTTTCAAAAGATATAAAATATTTGGGTTTTCATAATCAAGTAGGGTTTTCCAAATACTCGTGTATAGTTTGACTTAAGAAAACAAGGAATACTACCAAGAAAAAATGTGTTCCCTTGTGGAGTCACCAATTTTGTTTGGTGAACAAATCGCTCTTCTGGACGAGTAATCTCCCTAGGTTTAGAAATTAAACACTAGAACAAAACAATAAAATACATAAAAAAATTCCATAGATTACCATTAAATCATAGATGTAGGATTGGATGAATGGTTCATACCTTTTTTTAAATTCTTGTCATCGTTGTTGTTTGTTATATATTTTGATATCGTTCTTGATGCTCCAAGAAAAGATTTACAAAGACACTAACATACAAATTATCAAAGCATGTGATATGTAAATGATTTAACATAATCTATACAAGTGATCAAGGAAACTCATAACAAACACCATAACAATGAATGTGGGAAAGAAATATGCATTTGTATTAAACAAGGAAAAGGTGAGAGTTACAACCAAACCTTAATGTTGATAGCTTCCTCCCAATAGTCCTCAATCCAAACCTTGCAATCAAAAGTCTTCAATGGATTCTTCAGTAGAGTGAAAGTATAGTTTAAATAGTCAAAAGCCAACCCTTTTTCTGTACTTATAAGCCAAGGATGGAAGTTTGATATCCACTTAGGTAAGGGTGAAATCCCCAATGGAGGGTATGACATCCATTATGGTAGGAATGAGATCCAAGATAGGAGGATTACAAGCCAAATCCACACCTTTTGCAGTAGATAACATTACGACGCTTCTACAATGGAAGCTTTGCAACATTTTTTATTTTTCACCCATGTTAAAAAACCATCACACTTTTTATGAAGGCAAGATATGACGACGACACACGATGTATATTATGCAAGTTGCAATGCAGAGTACTTGCAGTGGTCTCCAAAAATAAGGTTTTTAGGGTACGTAATTCATGATTCTTATACTACATGGAGAGGTATTTGTTCCACCTTTCTTGAAGATTAATGAGAATAGTTCTTCCAATGGTGAAAGATACGAATTTCACATCATTTGTATGGATGTGACAAATTAATGTGTAACACCCCCTTTGCAATCCAAGACTCCTCCTAATGGGGAGTTTTAAAACCTGGAGACTAGACAAAAAGGTTGTTTCTCGCAGGGATGTGCGACCCATAAACTTTTATTAGACATATCGACTCCTTGGTGCCCACATACCAAAATTTTCTGGAAAGGATGCAAGGGCACACAATCCAATATTGGAAAGAGGCCTTGAGTGGGTTCCAGAGCTATAGTTTCAAACCCCTTCCTCTAACATCCAGGGGTATAGTTTTAAATCCCTTACAATACAATTCCATTATCTCTTTGACCTTGTCACTAGAAACATTTGTTTAATGTAGTATAACTATTGCAATATTATCTTTGTTCATTATATGCCTTAGTTCTTGTGTTTTCCTTTGCTATTGAGGCCACATATGTTCTAAGAGATTGGATTCATTAGGTATTATGTTGATAGGAGGGGAACTCTGAATGAACAAACACCTCCTCTGAATTTATGAGAAATTCACACATATTCTAGATTGTTTCTATGGTTCTTCTACCCTTTTTCTTATTTTCTATGACTATTTTCCCCTTATCTTGTCATTCTATGGTTGAGAAAAGTACAATGTCGCAGGTTGCAATGCAGTGTACTTGAAATGGTCTCCAAAAATAAGGTTTTTAGGGTATGTAATACATGATTCTTATACTTCATGGAGAGGTATTTTTCCACCTTTCTTGGAGATTAATGAGAATAGTTCTTCCAATAGTGAAAGATACAAATTTGACATCATTTTTATGGATGTGACAAATTAATGTGTAACACCCCCTTTGCAATCCAAAACTCCTCTTGATGGAGAGTTTTAATAACCTGGGGACTAGACAAAAGGGTAGTTTTTTCCCACAGGGATGTGTGACCCATAAACCATTATTAGACATATTGACTCCTTGGTGCCCACATACAAAAAATTTCTAGAATGGATGCAAGTGAACACAATCAAATATTGGAAAGAGACTTTGAGTGGGTTCCAAAGCTATAGTTTCAAATCCCTTCCTCTTACATCCAAGGCTATAGTTTTAAATCCCTTACAACACAACTCCATTATCTCTTTGACCTTGTCACTAGAAACATTTTTTAATGTAGTATAACTATTGCAAGTTTATCTTTGTTTATTACATGCCTTAGTGCTTGTGTTTTCCTTGGGTATTATGTTAATAGGAGTGGAACTCTGAATGCACAAACACCTTCCCTTTATTTATAAGAAATTCACCAATATTCTAGATGGTTTCTATGGTGGTTCTTCTACCCTTTTTCTTATTTTCTATGACTATTTTCCCCTTACATTGTCGTTCTATGGTTGAGCCACCATTTTTGGGTTTTCTGATCCACTCTCATCATTTCCTACCAGTCTTTATTTATGCCATTAGAGTTACAAATAGAAAAAAAATGTTTTTAATGGTCCTCTATAATCTTGTCCATCTCTAAGAGAGATGCTTTAATAATCTCAATCATTGATTGTTCATTCACATTTAGGATTTCCTAGTTCTCTTCCATGTTCATTACATTCTCTGTATTTCCAGCTAACTCCTTTATTTCTAAGGACTTAGTGGGAGCTTAAGGACTCTTTTTCTTAGGGTTAGGCTTCCTCTAGGGCTCTACCTCATTTTGTTCTATGACCATTAGATCCTCTAACACATCAATGTTTTCTTCTTGGTCAACAATTATTAAGAATTGGTTCTTCACTAGTATATTCTTGGTCTTTGTTTGGGTAGACTGGTTTTTAGCTTTTCTCTTTTTGTTTACCACTTCCTGAAACATGTCCCACTCTCCAAGCAAAGTATCCTCACGTGTTTCTACTTTCATGATTGGGAAGTCCCATTTTAGGTGGCCATACTCCGACAACTGAAAGAAACATGCTCATAATCCAAGGTTGAGTCCAAACCTCATCATGATAGGAAATTTCAATTGATGATGGGAGATGCTATATGATATTTATTTACACAAATTCTTGAGTAAGAGGTGTATCAACATTTCTTTGTAACCTTAGAAGCTTTCATAATAGTACCAATGGAATTGTTGTTACCCTCAGGAATATAAAACTCCCAAAAATCTTATAGCAATGAAAACAGCATCACCCAAACTAGGGTGTATTGAAATTGTTCGGTATGGATTATAGCATTCTTCCCAAAACCTTGTGAATAATCTGACATTATTAAAAAAATAAGGGTCATTGTAATTTTCTCCTCTATATTTGAGAAGATCATTGTAATCTCATATCGATTTGGCCTTTGGTCTACCATACCAATAAATTTGCAAATAAGAGCATAATCTTTCATATGTTGACAATATTCTTCTACTTGGTTATTTGGCACAACGAACTTAGGGTTCATTGCCACTTTAGGTGAACACATTCCCTTGAAGCAAGACTGTCATTGTGCTCCAAGAACTGGGTTTTCATGATTATTACCATTCACTAGCACCTACATTCCACTGTTGAGAGCTAGTTACAACATTTCTATAAGAGGGGCTTACACCCCTCCTTGCAACACCACTCATGCAACCAATCAATATTAGTTCAAAGATAGTATCCAAAAGAATTACATCACTTGGTTTAAAGATTTCAACCTTAATTCAAACATTTTTTTTCAAAGAGTTTTTTTCTAAAAAAACCTAACCCTAACATAACAACAATATTTATAAACATTAGTTTTAATGATTACTTTTGTATTTAAAAAATAATAATAATAGACACAAATATTATAATATATGATGAGATTTTTAAAGTTGTGATAACATAAACTTTTTGTTTGTACACTGGGTAGGAATACATCTTCATCATCATGTCCGAATACATCACCCCGATTGGGGCAAAGAATTAAACCAGTGACTTCACATCAAGGAGTGTCTTAACCAGATCACTGTCTATCTAAGACCCAATGAATTTGATAACATAAACTTAATATATCATAGTGTTAATATTTTCCATGAAATTGAAAATAATATGTATTGTTTTTCAGTTTAATTGTTTTATAATATATGTTAATTGATTTTGATCTTAAATAAGGGTTTTTTTAAGATATATTAATAATATGAAATGTGTAATGATTACATTAAATTTAAATAGCAAATACTTAAATTTTTTTGGTTGAAAAGTCACCTATAATTTTTTTTACTAGATTAAAAACATATTCTTAATCATTAAATCTACTCTACTCAAACTATACATATGCCTAGCTTATTTGTATTGCAATTTGCTCATGGTTTTTAGATGCATTTTGGTTTTTTGTATGGACATATTTTAATTCCCCAACTCGTAGATAATTGCCTAATAGGGCAGTTAGCTAAGGAGACTCATGGACGCATGAAACAGTTTCAATTTTAGCTTGCTTTTAACACTTTAAGGTGGCCAACAACCTGGCTTCCTACGGGCACGTTGAGGCCATAGTCTGGATTTTTATTAACCTGCTTTCAAATTATAAATAGAAAATAGTGAGATACTACCAAATTTACCCAAAAAAAAAAAATTATACATATACCTAGCTTAAACAATTATACATAGTTTATACATAATTTAAATGCAACAGATGATTCAAGCCTTCACATTTATGATCAAATCATGATATTAAAAGTTAATTCTCAATATCCCGGATGGTCATTTAGAGGCCAATTAATTGCATGTTCATTCTCTCATTGACTCGTTTCCCGATGAAGGGCATCCTTTCCCATTCTATTATTTGAATGTTATTGCCATGCGAGAATAACTATTATCATGTCAATTTAGAAAATCAGGGACTATTAGCATGACATTTCAGGGCTTAGTATAAGAAATGTGGGAGAGGAATAAAAAGAATTCTGTAAATTTATTATACTTAGCATATGAAATATGGGAGAGGAATAAACATCATTCTATAACATTAACAAAATTAATTTGTTTACAGCCAGGGCAGAAATGAAAATGTCATTTACATTAGACATTATGATGTAGACTGTAGCTGCCCATAAATGATTATCACATTGAGGGAAACAGAATGATCGAATATTTTTCTAAATGAAATATACAGAGGTGCAAAATTGGGCTGGAACCAATTGATGTCCAGCCCTGTTCTTTTGCCGTATCAATATATCCATCAGGTTATCTACTCATAATCCCTGTAGAGGGCAGCGTGTATTGTTAAGACCGCACCTCAAGTAATTACATTAAGATCACCAGTGACCAATTTAGATGCCACAAGACAAGGGTGTAAATTGGGGCACCTATTACGCAGGTAGTTACATCTAGCCCGTGTAATTTGCCAGCTCAAAATCAAAATCAAACTATTTAATCATGTTTTCTTTACAGGAGATACACAGAGCAAGGGCTTGACATACGAACAGTCCCGAAGACTATACAGTCCTTTGTCTCCCGCCACTTGCAAAATGAGTTTGGGCATTGACATTATCTAATATTTTTTATTGCATCGTCTGAACAGAATTCTTGCTCTAACCTTGTACATCTTCCCTGTATAATTATGTACTGTCAAAATGGGTTCTGTTGCTTCTTAACAAATGTCTCTGGTTGAAATCTTTCAGGAAGCAGGCTCGTGTTTCACAAAACTTAAAAATTGCATGCAAAGCACGAACACTTAGTTGAATGGATCAAGCTCTTCTCCACTTTGCTGCTTTCCAGCATTGATTGATGGACCATGTCTATGTATATTGCTATCTGATACAAGTGGCTTCTCTAACATGGAAGTACCCTTGAAAAACAGGATTTGGGAACTCTTGCTGAGATCACGTAACTGGAAAAAAAAAATGTCCATTAGAATTTAAATGAAAACATTTTGGACAGCAGCACAGATTAAAAGAAGAGATTAAATTGGCAATGTAAAAGTATATCTTATCTAAACTCTATGTAACAATTTAGCTTTAGAAAGCTATGTTTCTACAACTAAACTTTATCACAAACCTTCTCTCTGGCTATTTTCGTGAAGCCAAATTTATTTGTCCATAATGATGTAGTATCCTCGGCAGCAGGAAGCACAAGATGATGTATTCTCAAGGAAACAAGAAGCTCCTCAAGACATAAATACAGTGACTGGAAATAGCCCTACAAGAATCAAACTTAACATCAATAATCATTGACACCGGAACTTCAAAAGAAACGTATAAGAAAAGACAAATGGTATATATTCACATAAATGCATGTCCTTCCTTAATCTTTACAAGAGTAGTTTTGGATGTTTCGATATCCACCAAAGGAAAAAAAACTGAAAAAACTTTAATCCAATAAAATATCGATGAGAAAGCCCATCAACATCAGATTTTCCACTGTTTCAAATCTCACCTGTCCTTGAAATTTATCCCTTGTTGCAACCAGAGGCAACTCTGCAATTTTTCGCCCAAATACTCGGAAGACAGCAGCTGAAACAACCTCTGAACTGTTCAAATAATTTAAGTTTATCAGAAACCAAGCGTCAAAAAAAAGTAGCCACTATACATGCAAAATAGCAATAGTTATGCATCAATGAAATATAGATTGGAAAAATTGCATAAATCATCTGACTTCATTCTTGGTTCTTACTTTACAGTCAATACAGCTGAATACATTCGAGCAAAATCTTGGTCCCTCATACTTTGACTGCATTAAGTTCCAGAGCAAATCAGAAGACTTTCGAAGTCATCAAATTTCAAGAATCAGCTTCACAATTCAGAAACACAGAAACTTAAAGATGCAAAAGGAAGTTAATAAGCTACCTGTTCACCATCAAGGGGATCAAATCTCGATTTGTACTAGGATCTTTTATAGGTGTAAAACATTCCTTCATTCATAAAACACATATTTAGGAAAACTTTTCATGATGATAATAATTACCATGTCAAACTGCAAAAATATAAAGTTAAAGAAACATACATAAAATATCGCAGCTGATTCTGAAAGTAATGTCTTGATGACAGGATCTCTCGTTTCCCCGTGCAGGATTTGCCATTTTATTTCATCGTGCAATGTTTCCTGCTCACCATCCTTTATCTTCTTCCTTATTATTTCAGATATATGAGGTGGCAGGCTTTCTGGTCCATTTTGTACACATGTTTTCAGCCCATTGTGTATATCAGTACAATCATCAGAACAGAACCACGAGCCCTGTGGCACCTCCTGTGTCATGTCAAGTGTTTTCATCACACCTCCATTTGTTAGTGTTCAAATACAATATTACTATTAGAGAGTAAAGTACAAATATAATTGATCAAAGATGCAAATATAGCTTAACTGAAATGTCCTCTAAGAATGTTAAACTGCTTAGACAGAATTGTACTCAATCAAGCTCACCTTTAAGTCAGCCATATTACATCGACGTAAACAGCCAACATGGAATTCATTGTTGCACTGTACATACAATACACGCAGTTAAATTTGACATTAAAAAAATGAACAAAATCCTTCGATGGAAAACATCTTATAATGATCTATGCAAATTCTAATAAATACTTCTCATACTTGGTCACAAAAAATGATAGTCTGATCATTGAATCCAACATTGTCTGGAGTGAATTTTTTACACCTGGATAAACATTATACACATTAGTGACATTTTATGCACCTCAAAGATCTCAAAACATACAAGTATATGAAAAATTAAAATAAGACTAATGCAAGTTCTAGATCTCCTAACTATTATAGGAGAATTTAGTTGTATTCAAATATAATAAGCACTTACTCACAAAGAATACAACCACCATTAATGTCCACCACTGCTTTGACCTCCCGTGTACAAAGTCTAGACGGCCTTCCCTTGGTGCCAACCCGTCCTACCTTTTTGCCAGGCATGCGCCTATATCTGCCCAGTTCTTTTCTTACTGTTTTGGTATGACCCAAACAATAGGAGCAAAACCAATCACCATTGGGAATGCCAGGGATATCTAAGCATTCTGCCATCATCCATGCCATGCAGCAAAAGTTAATGTATTTATTTCATTTGGAAGTTTGGAAATTATTTCTCATGTAGAAAACAATGCTAGCACAAACATGCTTGGAAAGATCATAAGATCATATATAACATCTAAAGAGTTCTACTTTTGGTATTTCGACAAAGTGAATTAGTATTTCTATGAAAATGATTGTCAAATTCCAATGTTTTTAATCTATGACAATATCTGGAGTTCTGCTGAATTGTGACAGGATGGCACAAATAATTGTTTTGAATCCTAGCAAGCTGAAAACTAAAAGAAAGAAGCAATCTGAATGAATATTTGAGGATAGAGTGTTGTGGTATGGGATAACTTCCATTATTTTCTTGCTTGGTTCTGGAAAATCAAAATGAAATCTACATTGAGAAGCCAATACTTTCAGCAGAGGGTTTAAGTTTGAATGGAAACATACCCTCTCAGGGATGAAATAAATAAAATCTTCCATTCCAGTTAGGTGGTTCCGTGAGAAATGTGATGAACAGGTGGCAAAGATTGAAGAGTGTTTTAGTACAACAATCCCTATAGTAGTCTAAATTGACAAATATAGATACATCTAAAAAGTCAGAGCAATATCATTTCATCTGAACTGTTTGTGAAATACATGTAGTGCATACACTTTAATGCACATTATGCATATTGCATATTTACTGGCTTGCTACATCATTCAACCATTGCTTTACTAATTGTATATTTTTTTATTTATTTTGACATGATATTATATTAAAAACTAAATATTCCAAGATGTGTTTGTCCAATTTGAATCATATATGCCACTACTTCCAAATATTCACTTCACTCGGGTATAACTAGTTACATCAGCAGTTTGTATACATAAACCTACAGCAAGATTAGTTAGCATTTTGTATAGAAAACCATATAGCCAGATTCATTAGCATTCTGATACATAAGCATAGTTTCCAAACAACCTAACCATACTACAGTAAACCACAATGATAGGCAGCATTTGGGACATGACAGGCGTTCTCTTCAAAAGAAAAATTCAGAGAAGATAAGAAATCAATTGCAGTTTAAGATGCTTACCTGTGTGAAAGGCTTTGGGACATCCGTCACAAAGGATAAGGTCACCTCCATCCCAACATTCCGAACAAAAATCATCATTGTCATTTGGATCAAGTAGCTTTCTCTCACTGACCCTTTTTTGGCTTGCAAGTGCAAGCGCTACCTCATGTAGTGAGAGCCCATCCGAAAGATAAATGTGCTTATAACTGTTCAGCAATGGGCAATGCAACAATAAATTAAAACCATTGCTGGTCTTGACAAAAAGAAAAGGGACAACCAGAACAACATCACCAAGATACTTACGGAGCTCGACTCTTTCCCCATCCAGCATGTACTTCAAACTCTGAACAGCACACCTAATAAACATAAAACAAACTAAATAGTAAAAACACAAATACTGAGCAAGTCACCCTTTGAAAGGGAATAAAAATGATCTAAAAATGTAATAATATCCTTGGTTACCTAATAGTTAAAATAGCAGTCATACTTACCACTTTTTGACAGCAGTTACAATATATACCAAAGTCTTGCTTATATCCTTCACCGAATTTCTACAACAGGTTGCAGAACAATATACTTAATACAAAATTTAATAGTTGCTCAATGCCAGACAACGAAATACCACTACTAACCTGTCCTTTTCGATAATAAGACAAATGAGTTCCATCTTGTAGACCAGAAGGCATAAAGAGCAACTTGTGCAACTTTGTCTCCCTGAAGAAAGAAATAAAAAAGACAACATTAACTATTATTCTCAGAAACTTCTTAATTACAGTTAACAAATGGAAAAATTAAATGACTGATGTAGAAATATGTAGCTTCCTGTCATGGTGCTACCCAGAAAACTGCCTGTTTCCCAAAATTTATTTGACCAGAAAAACAGTGACACCAAGCAAAGACAAAAGGAAAAACTGAAAAATGAATGTAAAATTATACTGTGATTTTTCAAAGCATACCTCAGTGGTTTTTCAGGTGCATTTGAGCCCAAACCCTTAGAACGAGGCCTGTTATTCAAAGTTAGTAAGTGTGCCAATATAATCATAAGTACAATTAAAAGAGAAAGGGAACAAGATTAAGTGGCATACCTTCCCCTTCCTCTCTTTACATTATTAGTCCCACCATCAGGTTCTTCGCATTTAGAACTTGTAGGAACCCTGATCATTTCATTACCAAGGAAGTTAAAAAGAACACATTTCATCCCTTTAAAGATTAGCTTATTCATTGTAAATTTCATAGCTACACGTCACTTCAACTATGACATTCCCTTTCATGTTAAAAGACAACATGACATCACGAGTAAAGGCCAAAATTTATATTGGCAGTAATTGCTCTATAATAACACATCATATACAGTTAAAATAGATGAAATTATTTCTGAAATTTTTTATAGCAGTCTAATTGCAGGATAAATTACCTAGCCTTTGTAATGGATTCTGCTCGAGGCATTGCCTGTCCTGATTGGCCAGAAGCACATTTTGAACATGTCTGGTGTGACCTCACTCCTCTTGACAGACTAATATGTGCTATTCACAAATAAGAGAAAGCTCACATTTTAAAAACTACCAAATTTGGAAATACTTTAGAAACAATATGCTTATTCTAATACCATCTTTGAACTACTTCAGAAATTAAATTAGGTCATCTCACAAACTAAAATTATTTGAAATGATTTTGGAGATCATTACCTCCGCATGTTTGACACTGGGTTATGTTTTTGCATGCTGGGCTTTGTATGGCTTCCTTAATGGCATCCGGGATGTTGTCAACTGCAGTATTCTTACAAATTTCCACCAGATCTCGAAAAGATGTGCCATTCTCAAAAAAAATGAAATCACTTGGCCTCTTTGCTCCACTGCCAGCATGCTTCTCAAAACCGGTAATGTTGTAAAACTAATAAAAACAGCCACATCGTTGTGCAAATATTAGAAATAGCACAATTCATCTTAAATCCTTATCAGCACATACAGTTGAGGGCATAAAACTGTTTCAGCCTCAGGAAAAATATTCCAGACTAACCTTTTCTCCTTTGCAACTGTCACATTGACATTGGATTTCTTGCCCTGCAATCCTGCCATCGAGTCGCTAAACAGGCAACAAATACAAGAAACGCACTATGCTTTCAGAGATTTTGTATAATACGCCCCTATACAGCTGACTCTGCATAATAGCATATTTGAAACATCTAATACTTACCATGCTCCCTCCCTGGGTCAAATAGTGAACATCGCATCCTTCCAGCAAACCTGTTGAAAGTAACATTTTAGTGCATGTAGGTGCCTGTGTCAATATTATCTTTT
Organism: Pinus albicaulis; assembly: GCA_034641835.2. Classification (NCBI taxonomy): domain Eukaryota; kingdom Viridiplantae; phylum Streptophyta; class Pinopsida; order Pinales; family Pinaceae; genus Pinus; species Pinus albicaulis. Next base: position 704,887,671 of record CM076579.1, read on the forward strand.
TAACTGGTGTTGTAGCAACAGAGGAAGCCTGGTTGAATTTTTTTTCCGTTGATGTCTTCCTACTAAGGTTTATCTGTTTATTGCTAGGCATGTGAGTTCCCTCAATGAGATGGGCAACATTACGTTCAGATGTTCTTGTCCCCCCATCATCAATTTCTTTGCACCAAGAAAACTTTTCATTTTCTATTTCCATGGCATCATTCTTCCCATGGAATTGATCAAGTTTTCCATGTTGAGTGAGACTCTGTAATTCTTGAGCTTTGGAATTTTCAATTAAAACTTCCTCCCTCGAAGATGTCCTGGAGCACCCATCTTGTGCAGTCTCCTGGATCTTGATTCCAGCTCCCGCCATTTGCAATTCTTTTCCTGAAAAACCAACTTCCGAAGCTGTGATAGCACTCTCAAAGGAAGACTTGCTCCAAAGATCCCCTGTGGGAGTACAAATAGCATTTTGGCCTCTCACTATATTTGCAACTGAAACAACACCGCCAAAATTTTCGGGGATGTTTTGGGGATACTCTTTCATAAACAATGGCCTAGGACTTGAAGTTTTCCCAGAAACAATCCCATTATTCCTTTCAGAATAAGGACTCTGCAAGTACTCATCTATAACATTACTACAAACAACAGGAACAAGACCAGCATCTGATAAATTCATTAGACTCTCTGACGCTTCTGGAAGACGATTGGACCCGTAATGATCCACTTCTGCTAGTGCACTGTCGCTAATCACTTGGCATCCCCAGTTAGTACCCTCTGTTCTTTGCCTTTTATGTAGATGAAATTGATCAACATCTGCAGCAGATTCTACATCACATTGCTTTCGTTTAGTCGCTTCTGCTACTGCACTGCTGTTAATTACTTGGCATCCCCTGTTTGTACCCTCTGTTTTTTGCCATCTAAGAAGATGAAATTGATCAACATCTCCAGCAGATTCCACCTCACATTGTTTTCGCATAGTGCCCATGTTGATCAGTGGAAGCATTGCTTACTAGTGTCATAACAAGCCTGTACACAATTCTAGGGGTCAAATGCACAGAAAATGTTGGAAAAGACTTTATTGGCCAGCCAACAATACCATTAGAATTGAAACACTCAAGAAAGCGTATGTCCTACAGCTACAATATCATTTTAGAGGAAATCCTAAAGCTAAAATTTCATGCTGTCGGATAGAACAAGGTATGTGACGGATACGAATGGCAATTTAACCCAGAATTACACAAAATCAAGATAATCTATCTTAGAATTTTACAATTCGGAATTTCAGAACGGATTTTAATTGACAGTTCCAAATAAAATTGTCCAGTACTTCGCTTAACACAAATACAGTGCACATAGTTTTCACTGCCATAAAATCTTGTATTCAACCAGAAAATACATATTTCACGCGGGATCCATAATATTAATCATATTTTCTAGAAGCGCGAAAATTGCATAAAGAAGCCCTATATTTCTAAGCACATACAATACTAAAAACCAAATCTAGCACTAAAACAATCCGGAGTTTCTCATGTTTCAAGATTAGAAAAAGCAAATTCTACATAAAAGCACTTCAATTATAAATTTCTGGACATTGCATAGACACAATTTCTGAAAACATAACTCGCAAGAAACGTCAAATTCAACACAGAAAACACTCAATTCAATTCATATTTCTGCAATAGACAGAAAAGAAAATTCGAATCTAGCGGATTCTTACCAGACTTCAAGAAGAAGAGTCATGCACAAAAGGTCGAAACCCCCAAAAGACATCAATCCAAATTGTAACGAGACTCGGCTTTACCTTGAAACATCAATGTCGTCCTGAAACTCGAATCCTTATTGTGCTTTTGTCCTAAAATCAATTAAAATTGGAGAAACAGCTTTAAATACAGGAGAACACACTATTTTTGGACTCGCCAAAATAAAGAAAAATTGGTCGACGTCAACGATGCCAATGGCGAGGCTTCCAGAGGCAAACCAGGGCGCTATTCCTGTAAAGATTCAATCTGTATATGCATGGAAATAGCGCAAATTCCCCGCAGGTATCCCAGCCTTGTAGACCCCGCGGAAAAATACCAAGAGCAAGACGGAAACCAGAGGTAAACGTCGGATTTTACGGCGCCAACGGCATCAGAAAATTACGGGTATGTATTTTTTACGGTGAGTTTTGCCTTTCCTTATCTGGTAAAAAGCCCTGCCAACCGGAGTTCAACCGGGTCACTGAAATTTCCGGTTTGGTCCTTATTGGGAAATCCGTAAAATCTCACGCCTCACAGCCACGTGTTTAGCAGCCTATCGCAGTCTCTGCGTGACGTGGCATTCCGTCCGGCCTCATGCGTCACACGATGACGTGTTGCTGTGTATGCATGCGTCACCGGCGGATTTGGTCTCCACTGGCCAATGGGCTGTCCGTACGGAAAGGACGGAGAATTGTGTCGTGGCAACCTGCGAAGGCTTTAGTTCGCGTGGTGACAACATGCTGATACGCACGTGTGGGCGGGGCCCACCGTTGGGCTCTTTTAAGGTATGGCAACGAGGTAGATCGGCTGACGTGGCCGAAGAAAAGGGGGGTGGGATGCTAATGGGTTGATGATTGCATGAAAAGGATGCTGAATAATGGAAATTATTAATCGGCAGAGTTGTAGGCGTTGGTTGCTAAATATGATTTCATAAAATCAAAAAAAGGTGACGGAGTTTAGGTGGCCGAGTCATACGTGTTACTTCATAAATCTAATTTAATTAAATAAAAAGGCCGAGCCCTTTTTTTAAACCAAAGTGAGCTAATAACCTGTGGGAAAATTTTGATGGGTTTGTCCATTTAATTATTCATCAAAATCAACCCAAATTTCAATTAAAATCAACCTCTAAATCTTCTGTTAGTGACAAATCCCTAAATTATCATGAATTTTACAGCATACAAAAATAAATTTGTTCGCCAAAACATGATTTCAGTATCATAAAAAGGCGAGCCTCTGAGCATAGATCGGGTGAAGAAAATTGCATGGGTTGATAAGAGTGGCAGTTACATAAACAATAGTGAATTGCAACTCCAATTTAGACAGTGGGACCCGCAGATCCATGGTGAACGAACTAAATTCTTAGAGTAGACGAACAGCGTGGGATAATCATATCATTCTGATATTTAGCTCATTTTACTCTTAAATTTGGGTAAAAGATTTGGTTTCGGGTAAAAGACTGAACTGTCCTAATTTAAAATGCCTATTTAAAAAATAATACATTTCAAGGGTCTCAAATTTTTAACAATAGTAGCACATGAAGTGACCAACTAAAATCTAGATATATATGCATTCACAGTTCAGGAAACAACATTGAATAACAACTCCAAGTTAAGTGTTTCAATTTTACCTTCTGGAATAGGCGGCGGATCCATTATTCTTTTATGTATCAGATCTTCCAATGAACGAACTCAAACTTTTAAGTACAGCCAATAACGTGATATAAGGGGTTATCATATCGTTTCAATATTATTGGTGATTTTTCAATGAACTTTTTTTTTAACTTAATGGGAATTTTAAATCTACCAAATACATTTAGAATTAGATTAAAAATAATATTTCTACTATATTTATGTGTGGGATGTAAAAGATGGTGAAGTTTGTTCTATGATTTGGATGGTGAAGTTTGCAACTGTATTTTGATATTCCAGACTAACTTTTTCTCCTTTTCTAAGAAGAATATAACAAATACTAAGTCTATACTAGTCTTTGGAGGTGAATACTTCCTATTAAAACTCCAAAATTAAAGAAAACTTGAATACATATAGCTTACTCCAAAACTTAATCCTTAATTATAACATATTTCCACATATCCATGTTGACTAGTAGCCCCCTCCCCAAATTTTTTGATATTTGAACACACAATTCATGCTTAATTCACTAAGCGATGGAAGATGGTATTAATTGATCATTAACCATCAACTCTCCAAACTTCAATTTGCAACCTTAGTTATGATCACTTAAAATATGCTTGAAACTCATCTTGAGATATCTTTTAATATGTTTTTTATTCGATTTAGAAGATTATCCATATGTTTTTTATTCGATTTAGGAGATTATCCAGTACTTTGTCTCTAGAGAAAAATCCTTTAACCAAATACTAAATTATTGAAAAGAAACCACACAATGTAATCCCTAGTACCATTAAAAAAACCCCTCTCTCCAATACTCTAAAGCTTTGATTTTCCTGAAGCCATAAAAACCTACATAAAAAATTATTTAAACACATAAAGTTGGTAGTCTTTCATTGTTTATCACTCATTCTACCGAAATGCAAAATAAGAAAATGGTTTATATCAATATTATGAGTAATAGATAAGATGTTTCTATGGGAGGTTATATATATATATTTCAAAGATAATTTTAGTGCGAGGAAAAACCAATTTAAATTAAATATTTAAACTTGTTCAGTCTATCCCCTTGTTTTTAAATCGATTTCAACCCCGCATGTGTAAAAAATGACCTGTAACTACATAATTGGGTGGAAATTGTTAAAATTACACATAAATTTTACAGATTAAAGACTTTTTACAGTTCACTGTAATTTGCCAAAACATGATTTGAGTATCATAAAATGGCGAACCTCTGAGCAGCGATCGTTTGAAAAGAATTGCAGGGGAACGAAAGCCTGAAAACGTTGTGAAGATCTCAATCCTTAGATATACAGGAACCATCGGCAGATCAGCCACAGCCCAATTCTACATGCTTCTTCTGCAAAAATGACAGAGGCGGCCACTTATTTGGTAGAACTGGCATTGTTCTGGAAAGAGGGCAAAGCCTACAATAAGACCATATGCGTTTCCAGCGAATACTCAATCTGGAAAAGGAGTGGAACAGCATCCACAGAAGAGTGGGACTTTTGTGCAGATCGCCCATCATTGGATTTCTGTAAGTAATATAATGTTATGTTGCCTCAGACTCCCTTCAAAATCCCTAATTCTGGAATCGCCCATCATTGGGTTTCTGTATGCAATATAAACTTCTTTTTCCTGGGACTTCCTTCAATGTCCATAAATTTGGGATCTGCTAGGTTTGGCGGATCACAGATCTGGTTTTTGGCAGATAAAAAACAGGGCTCAGGGCGAAACAATGTAATCACAGGGAATTTCATTCAAGTTTATTGCTCTGGGTAGCCAGAATCTAGGTATATATGAACTCGCAGTTCAGAAAAATACTCTGAATAGCAGTTCAGAGCAAGGAGGAACACACAGATCCATGGTTCAAGCGCAACAAACTATTTGGAAATCCTCAAGCGGAACAAACTATTTGGAAATCTTCCAAAATCCCAAACATGGTAGGGAAAAAATGGATTTCGGAACATATTACAGAGGCGGAGAGGAGAGAATGCGAGATTTTACAGTGGAATAAATATGGCATGAAAAGAATGTAGAACACCTTTCATTAATGGGAGGGAAAAAAAACTTGAACAGCTTTGAGAAACGGGAGAGTATCAGACCTCAGATTAGGTGAACACTGTAAAACTTTTCAGATTACAAAGATGGAAGAGGAAAGGATATTCTAATGCAAATTTCGATCGCCTCATACTTCACAATTGAAATGGCCAATCTCCCGCCGCCGCCGCCGCGTCTCCCGACCCCCTCTCAAACCCACAAACGAAAACAAACTTTCCATCTAATGATTAGACACCCTTATTATAATTCCATTTTCCTCTAGGGATTTAAACTTCAGCACATTAACCCCAAAAAAACTTGTCTCAAAGCACAATTGTTACAATCCCATTCCCCTTCCATCTAAACAATGGGTAAAATGAGGGGAATGCATATGAACTATCTCATAAAATCATAAACTCAGACGTACCATGAGTGTATTGAGTAAAATCTGATTTGCATAAAGATTATCTCATAAAACCCATGGTTTTGCATGGTTGGTCTATAAAATATAAAATCAGATCTACAATGAGTATTCAGTAAAATTTGAATTGTATAGAGATTATCTCATAAAAACAAGGGTTTTGCAGGGTTGGTTCATCAAATAAAATAAGAAGTTATAGGAAGCCATGCATAGAATTAAGATGTTGTTTTGCATGGTTCGTCTATAAGAAGTTATAGGAAAGGCATGGGTAGTATGAAGATGTTGTTATCAAACACTAATTACAAATTCAAATTTTATTCTATTTCTTCTTCTTCTTCTTTCTAGCCATATTCAAAGAAATTGAATCACCTTTCAATATAATTCTCTCATCATTTCATACATAGTTGAAAATGAAAAAAGAAAAAACTTACCCTCCAATTAGGAGACAGTTGCTACTAGCTCATCCTCCTTTTATAATAATGAGTCCCTACTCTCGCACGTCAACTACCTTGTAAAATAAGAGGGATGCACATGGACTGTCCCATAAAATGAGAGTATTATCTCCTTTTCTGCTTTCTCCGAACTTTTCAGCTAGTTCAGACTAAAAATCAAATGGTTACAAAGAAGCTATACATAAAATCACAGAAAATCCTTATCACGTAGAAAATCCTTATCACGTATCAAATGAGTAACCTATTTATACCCAAAATTTAAGTTAAATATTTAAAAGCCCTTGGCTTATATTTTTTTCTTTTTCTTTTTTCTTAAATACATATTCCCAGAAATTGATTGGATACGTTAAGGAAATTGAATTTAGGTGGGGAGGATAACATTCCTCCTAACCAGAGAACTTAGACCTAATTAATTAGTTCAATATATTTATATAAACAAATTAAAAACGAAATATTAAATATACTTAATCCAACCTTTCTAAACCGACTCGAATAAATGTTCAATCCAGATTTTAATTTTCGACATGGATGGATGAGGGTTTCCTCTTATGACTTCTCTTAAGAGGTTTGAAGTACAAAACCAAAGAGTTAGACTTTATACATCTTTCTTTATTTTTTCTTTGATCATGGTGAATTGGTAATGGATAATCCATATAATTAAGTTCCCTACATTACTCCAAAATGTGAATTGATTATTAAGAGTAGGTTTCCCCTGAGTGGGTCCCCCCAAAGGATCATTTATGGAAATGTGGCCCTTACCCAAATGATCATTGAAGGAAATTTAGCGTAGCGGGTCCCCAAATGATAATTGATGGGGTGTCCCCCCGAAGTGGATCTCCAAATTGATGGGAATGTCTAGCCACACCTCGACACTTGGAACCTTGATAAGTTACAATTGAGTCGAGTCCTTCTCCACTCCAATATGGTAGAGATTTCGTCTTGTAAACATTTTTACTTGGTCAAAATAAAATAAAAATAAAAATAAAAATATCCCTATTTTAACCATTTTTACGGTCAAAATAAAATAAATAAAAATAAAAATAATCCAACGTTACAATAAATAAATAACTTTAAAGTAAAATTAAAAGTTAAACTTGACTTGGTCAAGTTAGTGGTTGTTTTTGAGCTCCAAGTTTATGAGAAACCATGGTATTGACCCATGGTATTCATGTGGAATATAAGGAGGAAATTCAACCAGCCTAGATTCATCTTAACTCTGATATACCAAGCACCTAGATTGATCAAATCTCTTTTCCCTCTAAAAGGGGTTTGCATGTAAAGAAATTTGATCTCTCTAGGGGCTTGGTAAATCTCGAGTTAAGATGGATGTAGGCTGATATAGACTATATGCTCATTTCTTTCCTATTTCTCCTATTAATTATGTAAAGAAATTAAATTTAGTAAAATAAATATTCAAAATATTCAATTTAAAGTTCTTTAATCTTCATAGACAAAAATGTCACCTCATTTTCATAATAAATATGAAGCTATGTATTTAATGTAAGCATTCACCTTTCACCCCACCTCTCTCCTAAATAAGGATGGAATGTGAAGGTGTGCATGTAATGCATACTTCCACCTTCACCTCATCCTTTTGGTGTGGATTTAATGCACTTTTTCACATTTTTCCTCCATCAAGATAGGTTGTGCATCAAATACACTTTCTTCCTCCACTCTCTAATTATGGGAAGTGAAAGTGTGTATATCAAATGCTATAAAAAATAACCAATACACATTATGTAGTTTATTACTAACAAGTGGTAAGTATGCTCACAATCATCCAAATTAGAGGAACATATTTTTATCAGGTACCCTTTTATGCAATCGATACGGCATGTCACTCTTAGTCTAGAGGACACGTCTTACATATCGGAGGGGCTTTCCAATGAATATGCTCTAAAATAATTGGTTTTTATGACATCACAAGGCTCAACATAGAGAGATATTATTTTATCTATTGCTTAGGGAGTGTTGTAGGAAAGGAACCATGCCATCGTTGACAATGTGGGTATCTCCTTGATGAAAGTAGCTACTTAAAGCTTGGCTAATATGAACTAGTATGTGCCCCAAAAAAGCTCCTTTTCTAATCCCATTTCGTAGTGATATCTCAATCAAAACATATAATCCTTAGGATTTTTTGATGGGGTTTCCCAAAGTTCACCTGCTTAAGGGGGTGTTGATGGGCTTCTCTTTCATTCTCAGCCTCATTACGTTACCTTTCTAATTAGCATTTTCCTACTTCAAACAACTATGCAGAGTTACTGGCTCTAAAACTATATTTTTCACTAGCATAAGAACATAGGATTTCCTATTTTCATGTATATGGGGACTCCATGTTAGTAATTAATTGGACGAATGGAGCTTCTAGACTTGTGAGTTTCCACATTTAGCCTCTCTTTCAAAACATACAACAAAATTGTGCATTCTTTTCTTACACCTCCTTTGGCCATGTATACATGAATTGAAATTAAGAAGCAAACAAATTGTCCTTGGCTAGCCTAGACCTAAGTTCATGGAAAATCACGACAAAGGAATGGTAGAAAACAGAACTTCTTCATGGCACTTGGTACTAAATGAACTTACTACTCTTTCTATTTTTTCTTCTTAGAAATGACAAGTCTATCAATATTTTGCAGTTATATGTGTATTTTTGTGCTAAAATAAATATGTAACTTGTATAAATGGGTGGGAAAATGAACAATTTTTTGGACAATGGATTAAAGGTCCTTATATATATTAGGTGATCAAATGTATATTTTTTTAAGATAGTGGTTACTAGGTAGACCACGAGATGGGTTGTTTTTTTTTTTTAAATCTAGACTACTATGGATAGATACTTTTTAGAATAGTTTGGCCTCTAGGAATGTCGCTAAGGATATATGGATGTAATCTTATTATAACTGATAAAATTACATTATTTTCTTCTCAAGGAAAAATTGTATAATAAGAATACTTGTTAACATTTTTGTCCACATATTCTTAGAGGGATGCCTATAATTACCATATGTAAGTAAGCATTGGAATTTCTTCCTCGAGCCATATAGCCATCTCTTCATCCTTTCTTTTTTCCATTAGTGAATTTTCTTAATGAAATTGCAATGTGGTAAGTATGAAATTGATTTAATATAACCTTGCTAGTTCTTAAAAGGATATCCATTCCAATGGAAACATATTGAAAATGTTTAAAAATTACATTGAATTTATGAAGCTTACAAAAGAGAAAATAAAATGTGTGTGTGTGTGTGTGCGCGCGCGTGTGTGTTTAGTTTATTTCTATATTTCGTGAAGATAAGGGTTGATCATATGCATATGATAAGGGTGGGTTTGTATTTGACATAAAGGAGCACATTAAAAGTAATCTTTGTTGTGAATGTATTATATTATTTGTAGAGTTAGATTTGGTTTATTTTCTTACATATTTTTAGTGTTTTTTAGCTCATTTTAATATAATTGTGATTAAGGAATTTGTAACCACCCCTCACATATCTACCCAATTTCATCATCATGTTAGGGTAAACATGAGAGGAGGAGCCACTATGACATGAATCAACATCCTAAAAATAGTTAAGGAAGTGGAATCGACAATCCAAAATTTTATTGACTTCCCTTAAGTGCTACAGGACCCCCAGGAGCCAAACAATCACTCAAGGTGTCCAAACCCTGAGTTACATTTCGTTTTCAGTGTCCTAGACTCCCATACATTGGCACAACATTGACTGAATTTGATTGTAACCCTTTAGTCTCATGCAAAATCCTACAAGGGAGTGACTGTAGTATTTTCCACCTAATTCTGTGCTTATGACCACAAGATTTGAGCCACTTTTTCAGGGCTAGTCTCTAGACCACTACTGAGAACTTAATGAAACTTTTCAAAACAATACATGGCACAAATAAAAAAAAATTCACACAAAACTTGAGCAAGGGCTTGGCCTAACCAGTCCTAACCATGACAAAAATTTTGTCAAACACATTGAGAACATGTAATCTACAGATCATGAATGCATATTTAAACATAATGGTATGATACTTATCTGAAAATCATCAAGAAGGTCTAATGCCCTCTCATAATAGCTGCATTAACATCTATTAGTTCATGCATTCAATAACTATTCATTTACCAATAAAAACATGTTAAGAGCCATAACTAGAATCTGTCATGAAACCATGCTTATAACTAGCATATAACCTTAATAATAACAGTAAGAGAATAACCATCAAAACCACGTAATAACAAGAATAAATACTCATGAAAATATGAGAGGAAAAGAGCTCTTATTAACATATGCAAAAACCAACCAAATCAGGGACTTCCACATACCACCCAACCATAAATTGGGTTGAACCAAATCTTTCTTTTAGTCAATCACCCCCATGCCATATTCCAGGCATGAATGTGGGACTAAAAAAAAAACAACCTGGGCTTCCTCAGGCTTTATCACATATCCCGCCATTATTGGTCAATGGATTTATAGGCCCGAAACCCTCATCTATACAAATAAGATTTACCACAATCCTGCCATTATTGGTCAAGGGATTCCTAGGCCAAACAATAAACATACACTACCAGGATTTATCACAATCCCGCCAAAACCAGTCAAGGGATCACTAGGCCCTAAACAAACATGGATGCCTCCGAATTTATTCACCAATACCTTGAGGAATTTTCCCTTCTCCACCCTTAGGATTTACCATGTATCCCGTTATTACCAGTCAATGGATTCCTAGGCCTTGGGATTTTTCTTGAGACCACCTCACCCAATTCCAAAACCATCCGTTAATCTAGATCAACCAAATGAAATAACCCCATCACACCATGGCTATCCAAAAATGGAAAGGCAAGGATGAAAACCACTATCACACCTGACAAAACCCATGCCAATGATAGCAAGAGAACCAAATACACACATGCATATACCATGCATGCCATAAATATCAAGGAAATAATACATGCAAATGATCAATACCTGCAAGTAATCTTGTTATAGCGGCTTGATCCAACTCTTCCTTAATTTATCTTTTGTTTCCCTTTGCTTTCTTTTCCTTCCTTTGCCTTCCTTTCTCTAATGCTAGAGCACTCCAAGAATGCTCTCAGATTGAAAGAGTATGAGGAAAGAATAGAGAGAGAGCTCCAACCCAAAACTGATAAAAGGCTCAACTAACAAAATCCATGAACTAATCCTTGGAAGCCATTTTATCATTGAGGCCTCTATTTTCTTCATTTTCCTCTATTTTTCCTTCAATTTCCTCACATGAAAACCTATGAGATTTCACCTTTCTTTTCTCTTATTTCCTGTTATTTTCATAAATAAAATGCCAATTAATGCCTCTTTTCCTTTTCCACTTTCCTTAGCCATTAATAACCGAAGTGGCACCCACTAGGATGTTTTTACCACCTTTCAACTTGGAATATGTGTCCCATGACCTTGGTCTTATATTTTTTTACATGGAAATTCAACCAGGGGCTATTACATAACCCTCCCCCTTAGGGGAACACTGTCATCAATGTTTTATGACACCTATGACCAAGAAGGTTGTTGAAAACCAAAACATACTGCCCATGGAGCTTTATAACACAACTCGTTGCAGTATTTACAATGACCACTGCTGAAAACATGACAATCATATAGATTATTGGACCTTTATAACACATCTCATTACAATATTTATAATAACAACCACATATACTCATGCACATTTTCTTCAACCAACAAATAACCATACTCTCTATGGAGCTTTATAACACAACTTGATAACTTATTTACAATAATATACACATGTGCACATTTTCTCTAACCAACAAATAAAATGATATGATGCCCATATCAACAACAAGGGAATATAGCGGCTCACACCTCCACCCTCAAAAGTAGTACCATGATTCACCTCCTTCCCAAGAATTCCAAAATCCACTACCACAGTCAAACCCGCATCTAATGTCCAACGTTGCGATCATGCACCACTTGTCTTGTTAGTGAATTACCGGATCATTGTTCTACGACACACTCCCATTGTGCTTTTGATTCCATCCGACAATGCTAATAACCCAAATAAATTCATTTCTCGGTCTTCAATTCTTTGCTACACAGTCCCTCGGGAAATCTGGTCACCCCCTTCCATGCAGTCACTCACCTTCCAAGTTCCCTGCATCCCCTTTCACAGGCGATCCATCCCTTGGTAAGGCTTCCTCACATCGGAAGATCCAAAAACCAAGGCATATCCTTGCCTCAAAACCATCATACCGTTCATAGCATACTCATGGAAATAATTGTACACTATTGGGTACTAGTGTCCCATAATGGCCCTACTCCTGAAGTGCTTTACCAATATACTATTGCATGTTCCAATTCCTTTCACTATTGCTCATTGGTAGCCATCAATAAGGTACACCTGCAATTTTGTTCACTTCCTTTCACAACAATTTGAAAACTAACTATTTGATCAAATCATCATGAATAAAAATATCACATCTAATTAGCCCAAAACTCAACCATCATAAATCAGAATCATAAATCACATGTAGCCATCATAAATTAGAGTCATATATCACATGTAACCATCATAAATCAAAGTCATAGATCACACACATAATAAAAATTAAATTAAATACCAATACTTATCCTTCAATCGGTCCTTTAGTCTACCTGAGTTCTTTGTACTTTCCATACACAAACTGAATAAGTTTCCCATCCCGACAAGTACCCAATACTTCTCTTCTCTTCAATCACATACACATACATACATCACAACACATACACCCACACGATGTGTAGAAATTTGCTGAATAATGAAGATTTATCCACTGAGATTATCATGATCATACATTAATTCGAATTCATGTATAACACATAACCTCTTCTACAATCAATCATCAATTTGTGGAAATAGAAACAGTCGCATGCGCACATAAACACCTCTTCTACAATCAATCATCAATTTGCGAAAATAGAAACAGTCGCATACGCACATAAACACAATATGTAATGGGGAAAGCTTATAGCTGAAAACCCCCAGCTATTTGTATATTATAATAGAAGAGAAACATGTAACAATCTCAGTACAATACTCCTCACAAGTACTCAGTACTGTCTCCAAAATTTACACACAAACTAGCTCAGTTTTGAACAAGTCACAGGTTCAAAACTCATCCACTAATTGCCTGCCTCTACTGCGCAATCCAAGTTGGTTCAATGAGAGATCCAAGTTCGAATCTCCTTGGCTTCAACTGTGCAATCCTCATGGGAAATCTCCTCCAATGCTTGTGCAAATATCATGCACAATTGTTGTCGCAACTAATAGCAAACTCACCCTTTCATCTACCTCTTCCACTGGTCTTCACTGAACTGTCCATGCACTGTAGTAAACTGATGTGTTCTTGAGTTGAATAATGAGTTAATAATTAGTGAATTAAATAATATTTAATTCACTCCACTCATCTCTATTTTATTAGCCAGTTAAACTAAATACAACTAGTTCAACTAAGTTAAACAGAACACAACTCCACCAACTGTCTCATCAACTCCACCAAACTCCACCACTTGAGTTCTAACTGAAGTCAACCATGCATGAGCTCACCAAACCCCTAGGAATAGCATAATTCCTTCTGTCAGATGCATGGGCCACATCCATAGCTCCAACTGAAGTGCTGCAAGAGGATAAACTGAAGTTTATAGTCCAAATATTATTAAGGGCTAATAATATTTGACTGACCTATTTTTAGACAGGCAGTCTAAAAATAGACTTCGAACTGTATGTCTAAAAATAGAGGTCCATCTATTTTTACCAACTCGACCAATCATCCAAGAATAGCATACTGCAACTCCTAGACCATGCTCCATATGTCTAAAAATAGACATAGTCTAAAAATAGACTTTGCGCCAAAAATAGCCTGCGGGCCCATTTAGTGAAGGCGACTTCATTTCACTAAGCTCCATCATCTTGTTGCATTTTCAACACTCCCTCTCAACAAGATATGGATTATCTGCAACCCCTATCCTACCTCTGTGGAATTCAAATTTTCTCCTGGTGAGCGCCTTCGTCAAGATGTCAGCATCCTGATCCTCCGTGGGAATATATGAAAGTAACATGATTCTCCGCTGCACACAATCTCTGATATGATGGTATCTGATGTCGATGTGTTTGGATCTATCATGAAATATTGGATTAGCCAAGAGTTTAATGCAACTCTGGTTATCACAATAAATCACAGTAGGCTCCAAGTGCGACCCGAACAATCCGACGAGGATCTTCCTCATCCAAATAGCCTCGCATGCAGCCAAGCTTGCTGCCATGTACTCGGCCTCTACTGAACTGAGTGCCATGGATCTCTGCTTCCTTGTACCGAGAAAATCTTTGTCGACCGATACTAGGGCTCCTCCGGATATTGCTCTTTCCCGTCGGAGTTGGGCTCCCTGCCCAATGCATCGGTGAAGGCTACTAAGCTTCGCTCCCATCCTCTTTGTCCATACCACAAACCCTGTCCGGGCCCCCCTAAGATAACGCAATACATCGCACTTCCAAAAGAGCTTGGTAGGCTTAACCATAGCTTGCGAAAGCTGGTTAATAGCATATCATATATCGGGTCGTGTATTGACCAGATACATAAGCGACCCCACCAACTGTCGATAGACAGTGGCATCCACTACCTCCGCTGAAGTAGCATCCTCCTTCCTCCGACCACCAGGAAGAGGAGTGTCAACAGGCTTGCAGCCATGCATGTTGAACCTCTCCAGAATCTCCCGGGCATACTTGCCCTGAGAAACAAATAGTCCTCCACTGCGCTGCCAAATCTCCAATCCCAGGAAATAATGAAGGATGCCCAAGTCCTTCATCTCAAACTCTCGTGCAAGATCCTCCTTGCATGAAAGTATCAACTGCTCATCGCCAGTCAAAATCAGATCATCTACATACAGTACGATGATCAACAGCTTCCCCTCCACCACAATCTGGTACAAGTTAGGATCCGCCTCACTCTTGGAGAATCCAAGCCCGGTGAAGTAGCTGTCTATCCGAGTGTACCAAGCACGAGGTGCTTGCTTCAGCCCGTACAATGCTCTCTTGAGTCGGCACACATGCGACTCACTGCTGAAGATCTCAAAACCTTTAGGCTGCTCTATGTACACCTCCTCCTTAATGACTCCGTTGAGGAACGTAGTCTTCACATCCATCTGATGAATGTGCCACCCCATCTGCGCTGAGAGAGCAAGGATCGTCCGTATGGAAGAGTACCTTGCGACAGGTGCAAAGGTCTCCTCATAATTGATCCCCTCGATCTGTGAAAAGCCACGGGCGACAAATCTCGCCTTGTACTTCTCCACACTCCCGTCAGCCGCCTGCTTCACTTTGTAGATCCATCGCAAACCCACCACTGATTTCCCCTCCGGTCTTGGGACAATCTCCCATGCACTGTTTCTGACAATCGAATCATACTCTTCCACCATGGCATCTACCCATGCGGGGTCCTCCACAGCTTCCTCGAAAGAGGATGGTTCTGTCACGACACATTTGCTCACAAGAGCCATGTATCCAGTGTACCGATCCGGTGACTGTCTCTATCTGCGCTGTGCTGTAGGTGGTCCTACAACCTTCTCTGCATCTTGAGCCAGTCGCTCAGCTTCTGTAGTGCGCTTGCGCCCTCTGATGGTTGGCGCTGCATGAGTGGTTTATTCCACTCCATGAACTTCCTCTTGTGGCTGATCCACATCCAGAAGCTCCTCCTTAGGAACTAATAGCTCCTCATCTGCATGCAAGTGTGGCTCCCTCTCAAGCGAACACTTCATGGCTTTCTCCTCCTGAAATTTGATATCCCGTCGCACAACAGTCTTGCGACTGTCTGGAAAATATACAGGATAGTTGTGGGGCGTATCAGTGTACACAATATCAACCTGCGGTCGGATCCGGCTTCTTTACGGCATCCCCGCCGTACGCCCGTATGAACGGGTGAGCCAAAAATCCTTAGATGAGAAATATCGGGCCTTTTGCCGGAAACGCCTCTCCGGTGTACTCATGCCAAGAACCTTGTGAGGACAACGGTTCTGCACATACACTGCTGTATTGCATGCCTCAGCCCACAAGTGAAGGGGTAGGCCATGATCATGCAACATCGCCCGTGCAGCACCCACGATCGTTCTGTTCTTCCGCTCAGCCACCCCGTTCTGCTATGGGTTATGGGGTGCGATGAGCTCTCTCCGAATCCCTTCTGCGCTGCAAAAGTCTTTGAATTCAGTAGAGATGAATTCACCACCATTGTCGCTCCTAAGAGCCTTCACATGCTTTCCCGATTCCTTCTCAACCAGCGCCTTGAATTCACAGAACTTTGAATATGTCTTGCTCTTCTTCTGCATGAAGAAGATCCAGCACTTCCGAGAGAAATCATCAACAAAGATCACATAGTACTTGTGCTTTGTTGTAGAAGCTACTAAGAAAGGACCACACACGTCTGTGTGAACTCTCTCAAGGATCATCGTGGCGCGACTATCCTTCTCGTGAAAGGTGGCTTTCACATATTTTCCCAAGGTACACCCCTTGCACTGATCAGACTACGCAAGAGTGCCCTTAGGAAGCCCAGTAGAAATCTGCTGCAGGATCTTCAAAGCTCCATGGTGAAGGTGGCCTAATCGCCTGTGCCACAGTTCGCCCTCATCATCCCGGCTCACCACTTCTCCCGCCTTGCATGCCATTGCTGCGCAGCCATCTACTTGCAACTGATAAAGGTTCTTGACTCGAACCCCTATCTTCCGAGTCTCTCCAGTTGTCTTACTACGCAGGAAAGCTTTTCCTTCGCTGAAGACCACATCATACCCCTTGTCTTCCAACATCGCCACAGAGATCAGATTCTTCATCAATCCTGGAACATGCAATACTTCCTTCAATACGAAGGGTTTACCAGACTCCATCTCAAAGGAAATGGTACCGATACCGGTCGCACTGTATCTACCATCATCGCCCATCTCGATGTGCACTCCAAGATCTTTCTCATCCAGATCTGAAAACAAATCTCGATCTCCTGTCATGTGAAAAGACGCACCACTGTCCAAGAACCATACTGATCCCATCACACTTGATACCAAGCATGCGATCAGCGAAAAATCCAGCTCAAACTGCGAGGCTAAGGCCTCTCCCGCTGCAGATCCAGCAGCATGCTTATTTTTCTTCTTCTGCGGACAATTTGTGGCATAATGTCCGTGTTGGTGACAGTGAAAGCACTTCACCTTGGACATGTCTTGCTTCTTTCCTTTCGCACCAGACTGAGAAGCTTTCTTGCTCTTCCCCTTCTTTGCTTTGGCATCCAAAGCGCAATTTTCTTCATCAGATACCTTTGATGAAGATCCGTCCCTGGTAGTCCGCCTTATCTCCTCTTGCATGAGATCCGACCAAAGTCGCTCCCATCCCGGCAACTTCTCCCGACCATTGACAGAGTCCTGATAGGAATGCCAACTCTTCGGAAGACCAAGGAGAGCCAAGTCCACCAAGTCCTCTTCATCGACAGTCACCCCCACACTTCCCAGCTCATCTCTGCATTGAGTGAACTTCGTGAGGTACTTGGCAATACTGTCGCCTTTCTCCATCTTAATGTTTCTGAGTTTATCCTTGAGCGCCAGCTTCCTTTGGTCGCTCTTGCTCTGGAATAGATCTGTCAACACTTTCCACATCAAATATGGAGAAGCTTTTCCATGCAGGCTGGATACAATGTGATCCTTCACGCCCTCCAATAGAATCCTTCGACATTTCGCCATCTTCTTTTGCCAAGCCTCAACTTCGGCAGGATCAGTAGGCTTTTGGACATCCATATCTATGAACTCCTTCAGCCCATTATCTTCTAATACTGCCTCCATCCGATCTTTCCATGCAACATAATTTGAACTGCCTTCAAGAGCATATTCGAGTCGCAAACCGTTGAAAGACATTTTCAACTCCGGCACCAAGAACACAAACTGCTGCAAAATTCGAATTCCAAACTCAAAAACTCAACTGCTTCTGGATCTATGAGAACAAATTATTTCTAGCACAGAGATCGACTGTAAGGGAATTTACTGGATATATCACCTTTCAGAGAAAGGATGGATCCAGAGGCTACCTGGCCCGTTACAGACTCTGTCTACCGAAATAAAATTGTAATCACTGTAATAGATCTCGATGATCAATTCGCTCCGATACCATGTATAAATTTGCTGAATAATGAAGATTTATCCACTGAGATTATCCTGGTCATACACTAATTCGAATTCATGCATAACACATAACCTCTTCTACAATTGATCATCAATTTGCGGAAATAGAAACAGTCGCATGCGCACATAAACACAATATGTAATGGGGAAAGCTTATAGCTGAAAACCCCCAACTATTTTGTATATTATAATATAAGAGAACATGTAACAATCTCAGTACAATACTCCTCACAAGTACTCAGTACTGTCTCCAAAAGTTACACACAAACTAGCTCAGTTTTGAACAAGTCACGGGTTCAAAACTCATCCACTATTTGCTTGCCTCTACTGCGCAATCCAAGTTGGTGTAATGAGAGATCCAAGTTTGAATCTCCTTGGCTTCAACTGCGCAATCCTCATGGGCAATCTCCTCCAATGCTTGTGCAAATCTCATGCACAACTAATGTCGCAACTAATAGCAAACTCACCCTTTCATCTACCTCTTCCACTGGTCTTCACTGAACTGTCCATGCACTGCAATCAACTGATGTGTTCTTGAGTTGAATAATGAGTTAATAATTAGTGAATTAAATAACATTTAATTCACTCCACTCATCTCTAGTGTATTAGCCAGTTAAACTAAATACAACTAGTTCAACTAAGTTAAACAGAACACAAATCCACCAACTGTCTCATCAACTCCACCAAACTCCGCCACTTGAGTTCTAACCGAAGTCAACCCTGCATGAGCTCACCAAACCCCTAGGAATAGCGTAATTCCTTCTGTCAGGTGCATGGGCCACATCCGTAGCTCCAACTGAAGTGCTCCAAGAGGATAAACTGAAGTTTATAGTCCAAATATTATTAAGGGCTAATAATATTTGACTGACCTATTTTTAGACAGGCAGTCTAAAAATAGACTTCGACCTGTATGTCTAAAAATAGAGGTCCATCTATTTTCACCAACTCGACCAATCATCCAAGAATAGCATACTGCAACTCCTAGACCATGCTCCATATGTCTAAAAATAGACATAGTCTAAAAATAGACTTTGCGCCAAAAATAGCCTGCGGGCCCACTTAGTGAAGGTGACTTCATTTCACTAAGCTCCATCATCTTGTTTCATTTTCAAAATGG